>JACBAD010002101.1:0-167187 GCA_014281905.1 Aspergillus hiratsukae | reverse complement strand
GAGGGCCTCCGCCACGCTCCGCGGGGCGGCCCTCCACCTCTCCTCCCACCTCGTTCGCAGTGCCAGCCAGATTGCCTTTTTGTCCCGCTGTCTCCGGGCTTGAGGGTCTACTTGGTCCACCTGTTCTCCTCCCGCACCGGCGACCCTGGTCCAGTTATCGACCCAGTCCTCCGGCATCGGGTATGGGTGGCTTATCGCCCCCATGGCGGCGTGTGTCTGGGAAATTAATAAATATAGATAAAAACTACTATAGTATTATTTATTAATAAAATTATAATTAAAATAGTATATTTAATTAATTAGATTAATCTAAATTATTTCCTAAGAAACTAGAGATATACTACTATTTAGTAGGAGTACTCTATATTAATATTTCTAGCCTGCGACATATCTAGTTCTAATAGAACTACTTAGAAATGACAACTATCTTCCTGACATACAGCATCGCCACATAGAGCTCCTACCAATGGTAGAAGTCCTATACTCACTCTCACTTAAAAATAGTTGGATATAGAGTATGTAGAGTCTGTAAGTTTATTTTCTCTATCTGTATCATATATAACCCAGTTTCATCATATACATACAAGAAAAGTAAAAAAATCTACCAAGCTGCAATCAAAACACAAAAAGAAATGATTGAGATGGAATGACAGCTAGGTTGAATAAGTTGGTCAATGAACTAACAACCATAGCAACACCACATATTACAATAATGATATCTCGAAAGAGGACAATGATTATTACCTCTTGTATTACCCCATTACACAGGGGACCATAGTGCAGTCTGTTACACACACCCCAGGTCAGACAGATAAAGGCCGTTATGATTCAATGACAGCAGTGTTCATTGAGCCTTTTTTGTAACCTTGCCCTCCCTTCGGCGCTTAAGGGCTTCAGGCGTGTATTCAGTGTCGAGAAGGTAATCCCACCACCGAAAGCTACTCGAGTAGTTGCCGACAAATTTCTCATGGTGGAGATCATGGTGATCAGCTCCAGCCCAGAAGGGCAAGAAATGATGGAGACTCCAAGGAAACTCATAGCCGCTGTGCGCATCGATGGCCTGAAAGAGCCGTAGGACAATCCAGACATACATCGTAAAGATATGCAGGTCGCCAGTCAATGCACACCAAAGAATCGGGCATCCAACGGTCCCAAACCCAAGAATCATGACCTCAATAGGCGACGCATATTCGGCGGCCATACCGAAGGGTGCCGAATACTGGTGGTGAATTTTATGGATGGCCTTGTACAAAGGGCCCCAATGGAGGGCACGATGAGAGAAATAATGCCATGTGTCCTCAAGAACAAAGAAAATGGCGATCTGGTACATCATGGTCCAAACAGAGGGAAAAGGAACCGATGTGGATAGACCGAAGAATTGAGCCATGGGGTGGAAAAGCCTGCAGACGTACTGTCAGAAAAACACTATGAAGCCCGGGTAAATTGAGACACCAACCAAATCTGCGGAAGTTCCACGGTGAAGTGGCTAAGGAGGACAAACTTCGCACAATCCCATTGCTCTCTAAGTGAAGGAATTTTATTCTGAGTAGCCAGTTAGGGTTGTGCAATAGATATCGAAATCCAATCCACTTACATTCTGGATTTTATAATTCTTAAACAAGCCCAAAGTGTCGATGATAATCCAGGGAAGAGAACGGCCGAAATAGACAAGCTCATGCATCACAAATGACATGATGCCAGTTGCAAGGACATCATTTTGCATCCAGGCATACCATGCGGCCCAAAGTCTCTCCGCGACATTGAGCTGTGCATTGTATCGGGAGATTTCCTCATATTGTCCCCAATAAGTCCCAGGAGACGTCGAGTATAGCGTCGAATTCCTGTGCCCTGGTCAGGACTAAACAGTGGTCGAACCAAGTGACAGGGAGGAGCAACTTACATTGTATTTGGGATCGCACCTGTATTGTAGTATGGAAGACTGCTGGGCGTTAAAATCCTATTCTTCCATCAATAAAGAAAAGAAGCAAACGAATTCGAGTTGTTTTGGTAGAACTACTGTTGGAGTGTGTGATGGAATTTCAGGAGAGAGAGCTAGTTGGTTACTAAAGGGACATCCATTCCCGGGGTGGCGAGACTTTTTCTTAACTATTTTTGTTTAGACTCGTAAGGTTATTATTGCCTAGCCCCTTCTCACCCGAGTCGCCCCTGAGATGTCTTTCCAAGGCTTCCAAGCTCTCCATAACTACACCGTTATTGGCCAGCCAAAAAAGCTGAAGGATTATATAAGCCTTCTGGGTGCAGCCAATAAGGAACAAGCACCACAACTAGGTAGTACCTTAGGTACTACTGTTATCACCTCCTTCCGCCAGCTCTGCCTTACCCATTGTAAAGTCGAGATATATCCAGAACCTTATGCATTAAATAATCATTTCATGCTTCTTGAAAGTTCAAAGTCATCGTCTGTCTTGCTGATATCTGGAAGGCAGAATAACTTCAATGTCAATGCGACATAGCAGTCAACGCTAGGTATTGCTTCACAGCCTGACTTGAATATGCTTTTGTAGGTGAGATTCTATGTCGTCGATTTATTTTCCCCTATCTCTTGAGAAGATACGTAGGAGTACCTTTTCGCGTATTGCATCGAATTCCCTCCACTAGTTCAGAGGTATCTACATAATTCCAGCGCTAGATACCTCTCTACACTTACTGGAAGTTTGTATTGTTTGCCGTATAATCATACGGCATGTACACAGTATTATTACTACTAGTATGTATGACGCCATGCCATCCTACCTTATCTTTTAAGCTTCGGTATTATTATGGCTGCAGTCTACGTAACTCGCGGAGTTATTGCACAAACAGAGATACACTATGATCATCATAAATCGGTCTGTTACTTCTGCTGCTGCCAATTTGGAAATGTACTCACAATTGGTAGTCACATTCATCACCTGAGCATAGAGCTTGACAGAGTGCAACAGAAACTCAGTGATGGTCTGCCTCCTCATGTACTATCTGAATACCCCTATGAAACCTCGAAGGATATAACGACCTTGCATAAATTGATCCGATCGCTTTCTGTGCAATCTGTATCTCAACCGTTATTACGAGCCGATCAGGTTAAGACTTTGATCTCCAAGTTCCCACATTCCCTGCTCAAGAAACAGGAACTACCCGATGGATCTGTCGCATATGTGCTGGATCTTTCGTGGACCATGGCCGCGAAGGCATTTTTGCAGGTTTTAGGGATAACCATCAATGTTCTTCTGGAACATACTCAAAGCGTCGGCGAAGAGGCATTGTACTGGGCTGATGTTTCAGGATCAAATTGGTATACCGGGGCATACGCGGTACAGACGTCTCCGGGTCGACTATGGCATTTTTTGAAACAGTCTCTTTTGCAAATGAAAGAGGACGGCATCCAAAAAGCTGCAATCGCCCCTGTTTCGTGGACCAGATTTTACAACATAGTGCGCCAATGCCTTGACCCACGTGCGATGGTCTCGCTTCGTGCAGGGCTGTTATCTCCATTTACTGCGCATAGGTCTGAGATTAGACAAAAATGCAAAACTCTGGGAGCAATGCGAATGAGAAGCGCCAGCGGCATTGGTCTTCTCATGGGACAATGCTCGCTTCTCAAAACAGAAATTGACTCGGAGTTCGACACTGATGACCGCTTGCGTGATGCTCTGTTCAGGGGTGTACTTACGTTGAAGGTTCTCTTGCAGAGGGTGACATATGAAGGCACAGAATATGAGCTTGAGGAGGAGGTTTTTACGGCAGTTGACAGGGAAATTGTTCAGTCCCAATCTGAGATGCCGAAATTGCTGCAGACGCCGGAATATGTTATCGAGCAGCTTTTCAATATACTCGATGGATTATTGCCAGATTATAGCGCCTATTCAAAGATGGCAATCAATCGGCATGGGCGTCCCTCGTACTGGGTGCGTTATTGGTTGCCGCTATCAGTGGCGGTGCTTTCAACGAGCACTTTCCTAAGGTTGCTAAGCAGTCGGCAGCATGAGCTCATAAGATGGGTCTCCAACATTGGATCAACTGCTTGTGAATTCTGGGGTAATTGGGTTGTTGAGCCTACGCGGAGACTCATCGGGACTATTCGACATGACGAAAAGAGCGAGATTGCACTGATGAGTAAGAATAGCCTCGAGGCGGATAGGGCCAGTTTAGAGCGGATGGTGCTTGATTTTGTCCTCGATCGACCTGAGTCTGAAAAAGAGCTTGGCGCGAAGCAGATTGAGGTACTCACCGCGCGGATTCGAGAAGGCGATCTGACCCCAGTACTACGAGCATACGAAAAAGATCTGCGGAAGCCCTTCATTGGAACGGTACGTGGTGATTTAGTGCGGGCTCTTCTCATCCAGATTCAGAAAACGAAGGTCGATGTTGAAATAGCGATTGGTGGAATCGATTCATTGCTGAAAAGCCAGGAGCTTGTTTTCGGGTACGATATGTCTTTCAAGAATTGACCGCAGAGCTGACATCTGCAAGTTTTGTGAGCCTTACCCCAGGGATCATGGTCACATATGCGTTTATGAGATGGGCATTTGGTGTCTTCGGCAATCGTAAGGGATTGCAAGTAGGAAGGCGAAAACATGAGTTGAGACATGCTTTGCGGTATTCAAGGTGAATCCAACTTAAGGATATGGGCTGATTCGGAACTAGGGATGTCGACCGTACCTTGACACTGTCAACACCTACTGATAGCGGTGTCCTGACCTATAAGGATCACGGTCTTTTGGTCTGTGGTGCAGATACCCTCCTACAAAAAGCAGCAACAGTTTTGAAAGGAGCCGATCTCCGTGAGTTTCAAGAGGATATTGGTGACCTGCTAGATATACATATTGGAGTACAAAGGCAAATGCAGGTTGTAGGTAGAATTGGATGGGTATATTCTCGATGGATTAAGTAGAAATCAGCATAGATGGCTCCTTTAGTACAGTGTTAGTACTGTATGTTCATGTCAATGAGATGGAGTTGCATCCACATAACCTCTCAGAATGTCACAGAATCTTCTTATATGCGGAAAAATATAATAGTAATTGCAAGGAAATTTTACGGAAATATAGGATTAAAGTACATAACGCATCTCCAACTAAGGATTCGAAAAAGTGTATGCCATGCTCAATTATTGAAAAAAGAAAGGGAAAATCAGTAGTGACCTAAATAATTTTCAATTTGCCCAGGTTCTAGGATTATACATCCCCTCATATCCAAAACATAGATTGGATTCCACATATCATGTTCCTACTAGTTATAGAGGGTGCTGAGATACAGGGTGTAAGCAAGGAACTCTTCATTAGACAAGATAATAACAGGAGTTATTTAGATATCCACCTAGACTACTTCATACTGGTGGAGCAAAAGCTCGAGAATATGGCACTAATCTGTACATGTAGGTTGTAGTAAGCAAGGTAAGTTCTAGGTACTACTAACGACTATTACAACTTTATCAGAATTGTTACCCCCCCTAGATAACCCTCCAGATGACCTGCCTTGCTGCTAATCAACCACATAACATTAGTTTTGCAGTCTTTCACGCAATTTGGAATTTTTTAGTTCGTCTATTATTTCGGGCCTAGAATTTCGGGGCAGATCAGTCAAGTGCCAGGCAGGAAACTTTGGCATTTCTCATCAGGAATCTATCTCAATTTCCTCAACGTCTGCCAAGTTGACGAGAGTCCTGCTACCGCTTAGTGGCTACCTCTTTGTGGACAATCACCAAGAGTAAGAAAGAAGGAAGGGCGGGGGAAGTACGATTATCTTGATAGGGGAGTTGTTCTACCCACGACTACGGAGGTGATTGAAGTTGTACCCAAACATCGGCTCTCCTGAAATTGAATTCATATCCAATCCACGATACCACAATGGCTGGCACAAGAAATTATGACTTTCTGGTAAGCTTAAATCACTCTTTTATTTTGATGATTTGATAACCGAGAATCGCTTTGGTTGTCATAGATCAAGCTGTTGTTGATCGGGGACTCCGGCGTGGGGAAGTCGTGCTGTCTTTTGCGATTCAGCGAGGATTCGTTCACCCCCTCATTCATCACTACGATTGGAATCGACTTTAAGATTCGCACAATTGAACTGGATGGCAAACGCGTGAAGCTTCAGATATGGGATACCGCTGGTCAGGAGCGATTTCGAACTATCACAACAGCGTACTACAGAGGCGCAATGGGGATACTTCTTGTATATGATGTCACGGATGAACGCTCCTTCCAAAGTAAGTCCCTTTCAATTTCAAACGGAGTTGTGACGCTGACTGTTGCTGTGTCTTGTTCAGATATACGTACATGGTTCTCAAATGTTGAGCAACATGCAAGTGAAGGCGTGCACAAAATCCTCATTGGTAACAAGTGCGACTGGGAGGAGAAGCGAGCTGTCTCCACAGAACAAGGCAAACAGCTCGCTGATGAGCTAGGCATCCCGTTCCTTGAGGTGTCCGCCAAGAATAATATCAACATTGAGAAAGCATTCTACAGCCTCGCCTCTGCCATCAAAAAGGGCATGGATACATCGAAGTCTGAACAAGTCGGGTCACAGGGGGTCAACATAGACCATCAGGGATCGGCGACGTCTGGGAGTACTGGTGGTAAATGTTGTTAGGCATGCCCTTTTGTTCCTAACATTCTTCAATTTCATTCGGGCTTCCTTTCATTTGGCGTCATCCTTCAACTTCACCGTTACACGGGGCACATTTGTTTCTCTTACCTTAACCTTCAGTTGTTAATCACTTCAGAAAGACACTTCATGCGACCATGACCATCATTACAGTTGGAATCCGGCAATATGGCATAGTCGTCCACCGAGGTATGCTAGGCGGTATTTCGATCCTTTGGTCTATTTGTTCTTTGATTCCCGGCGTTCAAGTTACCAATTTCAGTTTCGCGGCACCGTTCATGTAAGTATGTATAAGGAAATAACTACTTGAATTTCTAAGGTTAAAGCTAAACCAAGAATCCCCCTTCATTGTGCTCCCATAACTGAAATAGCTTTGAGACAGAATACAATCATCCTCATAGCGTCCTTGCCCGACTAAGGCGGAAAGAGTACAAAGTTCTAAGCAGACCCACCCGTCAAGGAGATACCTCTCTATTAGTATTACTTAATCACTCAATGTGTGTTCCCTCCAGAAATATTCAAGATTTTAGTATCATAATAAGAAAGGTTGAGATTTGCATTATTATGCGGACTTTACCAGTCAATCTGATACCTCAAATTTCGATGATCATTATTTTTTACTTCTCCCCTCAGAACTATAGTATGTCTTACAACGATTCCTTCATTATGTGCACAATGACCATGCCAGGACTTACACTGAAAGGAAAAAGGAAGTAGAAGGTGTCAAATCTTATGATCTGCCTTCTTGGTCCCGTCAGACATTGAATCCAGCAGAACTCGAAGTGTGGGTGGTCGTCTTGTGAGCTCCCAGGTTTTCTATCACTTGAGATGTCCGACGCTCGTCTCTTCACTGTTCGACCGTTGTCAAAACAAGCAAGGAGTGATCATAAAGACGCATTTCGTATCTATCTCTCATCATCGTCTCTAGCCGCCCTCAACCTTCGAGCTGGAGACATTTGCAGTGTGAACGCGCCCGACGGACACCCAAAAACCGCCGTAGCATGGACCGCAGCCGAAAATATACAGAGTACCGTCGTGCAAACTTCGAGGACATTCCAAGATTGTTATGAAATAAAAGTCGGGGAAAAGATATCTATCAACAGGGCTGAAGATCTATTGGAAGAAATAGATCGCGTCTATATTACAGAATGCTCTGATGTAGATCGCCTCACGAGATACGGCCGCATTCCGTCCAAGGCAAAAGACCACTGGGAATGGGCTTTGGGGTTTCCTCTTTCGAGATGCGAACTTGTCGCTGTTGGTCTGACTTTTGATCTGGAGCTAATAGGACAGCGAAGAAGTTTCAAAGTGGCCAATATTAAGACAGCGACTAGAAACCCTGCCAACACTCTATTTCGCTTTACCGACAGATCGGATATCAAGATCGGTGATGAATTTGATGGCGCCCCAGAAAAGGAGCCATCGGCAATACAAGTAAAGCCTTTGGGTTTAGGAGGATTGTCTCGCCAGATTGACAGCATCAATGAGAGTCTTGCTGATTTCAACTTGGTGCGAAAATTCAGAATGCCATCTTTCTACGAGCACAGTCGGGGTATCCTACTATATGGACCTAAGGGGACAGGCAAATCCGCCCTTCTGCACCAGATAGAAGCAGCAGGTTGGAGAAAGACGTTTAGTCTCGGTTCATCCATGTTTAGCCGAAACATTGGCGATGCGGAAGCTAAGGTTCGCAATGTCTTTCAAGAGGCAGTACGTTACCAGCCAAGTGCCGTCATAATTGATCAGCTCGACTTCATTGCTCCTAAACGAGCATCACTAGATTCTCAATCTTTAACATCAGTACTATGTGAATGTCTAGATCTGGCCAAAAGTGCTCTTGTGCTGGTTGTGGCAGCAACTCGCCATCCTAACGATGTCGATGACACGCTCAGGACACCCCACCGTCTAGCAATCGAGATCGAAATGCAGGTACCCACAGCGCAAGACCGAGCTGAAATCTTGCGGGCTATTTCTGGAAGCTCATCAGACCAATTGAACGAAGCGCTCATCGACATGATTGCAGAGAAAACGCACGGCTATGTGGGAGCGGATTTGTTTGCGTTACTTCAGCTTGTATGCCGCAAAGCGCGGCAGAGGCTGTCATGTCAATCTCGTTCGCCGACTAGGCCCTGCGACGTTACATCAACCCCTGACCCAGTGATAGGTTTTGAGCACGTCGAGAAGAACATGGTCGTCGATCTGGATATCCAGGAGTCGGATGTTATGTCCGCTCTACAGGAAACTCGTCCTACCGCCATGCGAGAAGTCTTCCTAGAGACACCAAAAGTCAGGTGGACAGATATTGGCGGGCAGCATGATATCAAGAGGCGTCTCCAAAAGGCTGTAGAAAGACCTCTCAAAGTGAGTAACGGCCCTGTAGCGCTCCTCTTGACTCGCTGACCTTTCATGTAGTTCCCTGAGCGGATGAAAAGACTCAATGTGAACAGTAAAAAAGGGATACTTCTCTATGGGCCCCCGGGCTGCTCTAAGACGCTAACGGTGAAAGCACTTGCTACCGAAGCAGGTCTCAATTTCTTGGCAGTCAAGGGTGCTGAAATTTTGAGCATGTACGTCGGCGAGTCAGAACGGGCCTTGCGTGAAATTTTCCGAAAGGCACGATCTGCGAGGCCGAGTATCATATTTTTCGATGAGATCGATGCGATCGCTTCACGACGAAATTCATCTCACGGAGGTGTCAATGTGCTCACCACTCTACTAAATGAAATGGATGGCATCGAGGAATTGAAAAATGTGTTGGTCATTGCTGCGACAAATAAGCCTGACGTGATTGATCCAGCCCTGATGCGCCCGGGTCGCCTGGATAACATCCTGTATATAGGCCCGCCAGATTTTGACGCGAGAAAGGAGATTCTGAACATCTGGTTTCGCAAGTCCGTGGTCCACCCCGAAGTGGACCTGGAGGAGTTAGCCAGAGAAACTGATGGTTATTCAGGGGCGGAAATTGTGAGCATTTGTGAAACTGCAGGTGACGCAGCATTAGATGAAGAGGAGGAGACTGGCCAACAACAGGAAGTGAGGTGGAAACATTTTGAGTATGCGCTTAAGCAAGTGCAGAGACAAATTACGCCTGCTGTCCTTGAAGAATATGAGCAATGGGGAAGCAAATAGTAATCTACATGATCTATTTTATACCCGTTTCTGCATCGATGTTAGTATTTTATGATAATATTAACTCATGTAGGTGATTCAATGCGGCACTCAAAACTTGATGGCTATACTGAATAACCTGTGTACATCCGTTGCTTTCACGAAGGGAAAAGAAAAGAAAAGAGAGAGAGAGAGAGAGAGGGAGGGAGGGAGATTGCTATGTTCTACAAAATATCCAGGGACGATATAGAAGCCAAAAGATAAGGTATAGGATCGAGGTAAATGACTGCAATGTGTAAATCTGGCCTGCCTAGCTAAGCTGGAAAGTTGGACAACCACTTTAGTCTACATACACATACCTGACACCCTTCGTCCAACCACCCTCCCGACGTGACACAAGACCAAGTGTGCGGTTTTCCTTGCATTCTTGGAATTGCGCCAATATTCTCTCCCAATCGCAGCTCAGTCTCCAAAGTCCCGCGTCACTTTCTAGGCATCGTCTTGATGCGATTCATGCTCGGCTGTCCCATGTGCTTTGTGTCTCACCCACGTCATGTCTTCCAGATCACCTCAAGGCCGATCGCCACATCGCTCAATGCATGAGATGGATCTCGAACCGCTCAAACAACGATCACGACGTTCGATCTCCCCTCGAGAAGGGTCAAGGTCCGTCACCCGGAGTCCGTCCGCTCAGTACGACAATGACCGCCGCGACAAACATCGTTCTAGAAGCTGGTCTCGGTCTCCGTCGCGTTCTCGGACATCATCCCCGAGCCGTAGTCGCAGCCCAAGCCGTGATTCTCGACGGTACAGAAATAGGAGCTACAGCCGTACACCGAGTCCAAGCAGTGGTTTTTCAAGGAGTTCAAAGGTCTGTTCTTATTCTATCGTACTTATTCCACTTCTCTTCCCCTTCTCTCAAGGACTTGCTGACGGCCAACTCCATCATAGATCATAGTTGAAAAGTTGACTAAGAATGTCACCACAGCCCATCTTAGAGAAATTTTTGGTTCGTTTGGTGATATCAAGAGTCTTGAGCTTCCCATGAACCGAGCCTGTAAGCATCCACATTCTGGACTGGTGGTATATATGCGTATAAACTTACACCACCAGTCATGACAAATAGAGGCACGGCCTATATCCTTTATCACGATCCTGCAGATGCAGAAGCAGCGATATCGCACATGCACGAGGCCCAATTAGACGGCGCGGTTCTGAATGTGTCCATCGTGCTGCCTAGGAGAGCCTTTTCACGTTCACCACCACCAGCAGAGAATGGCTGGGGTGGTTCTGGCCGTCGCAGGTATGACTACAGAGAGCCTTCAGATCACCGGTCTTCACGTCTTCCTCCGAATGTACCTAGGACTACGCCCCCCCGGAAACATGGCCGCTCGCGGCCCATGGAGCGACATGATCTATACAGACCGCGCTCTTTGTCGCGCTCTAGGTCACGGCGTCGCTCATTGTCGTCTTTCTCGGATTCGCGCTCTAGGTCCCCAGCAAGAAGGAAAGCGCACATCCGCGTGGACAGCCCCAGGCACCGTAAACGCCGCAGTCCAAGTTATAGCAGTTATGGTTACAGCAGTCATAGCGACGAAGATAGGAGCCGGAGCAGGAGCCGAGCTCATCGCTTGGACGCCTCGAGGAAATAACCTGGAAAAACGAACGGCCGTGTACCTTACCTCAGTTTCTCCCATGAAGTGTACGTGCGTGGATCATGGCATTCCACGTGCTCTATCAGGTGTAATAACAATAGTCTTCAGGAAAAGGCTTGATTTATTATGCTAAATAGAATGTGAAATGCTTTGTTATCATGATGCACAATAAAAATTTGACCGAGCTTACAACCAAGCAAGAATCAGTTGCTCTCACGTAGTCTCAATTGGACATCGACTTGCGGATCAGTTCTTGTTCAGAAAAAAGCACACCAGCCGATATACATGGCCGCCAGATTTCTCTTGTCTATTGCTTGTGTAATGAGTTCATCAACATGGCCGTCCACTGATAAAGGAACTGACTCTCCCGGCAAAAGGCCTCGCAGTTTATTGCGAACGTTCTCGAGCACCCCAGCCGGGGTCTCTGGAACACTTGCATGGGTGCGACGCTTTGAGACACGTCAGTATAGAAAAATATTGTAGGCGACCCACTTACCTTTCTTCCGATGAAATCTGTGGTTGGATCGTGTAAGAAAGTCTCGAGCACGGTCATAAGTGCATCCTCGTTCTGTCGCAGAAGGCGAAGGCTGATTTCACATGTCCTTCTGAACGGTCCTGTGAACAAGAGTTGAGCGAACGCTTCATTCTTGATAGAATCAGGAAACGAACCATTATACCCATATGCCCCAAAAGCATCGATCATGTTTTGGGTGAGACGGAATGGGACCAATTCAGGTTTGTCGAATGTTAAGCCCTGTTCCAATCAGTCCCGGGTGTCTGCACAATTTAAAGAGGTACCTTACCTTATCAAAAAGGCAATTGAAATCAACATGTATAACACCGCCTGTGCCTTCCTCAAATAGGATATTCTCGCCATGCCGGTCTCCCAATCTGCGCGACTCTAACATCAGTATAGTTCTGATACGGAGACTGCAATCAAGGCCAGCATACCCCAGAACGTATCCGACCATTGACATAACTGCACAGGACCTGGTGTAACGCAGTCGCGCTGCAAACCACGCCCCCGTCTCTGGGAACATTTCTACAAACCACTCGTGCAAAACTGGAGGAAATCTGCGAGAAATGAGCGTCGATATCAAGGGCATAAATTATTGGGAATATTCACTTCATCAGCACTTTTGTTGTGAACAAGGGAAGTTTTGCGGCCTCTGAGCATGCTTCGTCAAGGTATTGTCTGATTTCGGGATACTGTTGTTGCATTAGTTTAACATTGAATGATGATTCATTAGCTGGACTGTCCCATACGTTCGGCATGATACCTCTCTCTTTGAGGAGTTTGATAATGATCTCTCTCAATGTTCTCAGATTGTCAACCCACTCGATTAGACCACATTCCTCGTTCAGGGGGGTAACGGCGTAAGTCTTGATATCTACAATCCCTTAGCATTGGAAAATAAGCATTAGAGAGGGCACTTACACATGCGCCGTTTGCTGGACTCCACATCCCTCTTTAAAAAGCGGTTAATCGTGTTATTGAATTCCATCAGACGCTGGTCCTTGCGGAGATCATCTTTAGGTTTGCAAAGGACGTTGTATATTTTCCCATCCGAGCCTCGAATGCTGATTTTCCGGGGCTTCTGCAGTGAGCTCAGGACTTGTGCGTCGTCAAGTACGGCTATGAAGCGTTAGATATACCAATTAAGTAATTCTCTCAAGTAAATCTGAGGCGTACCATCGATGGTCGTGGGGTCTCTGGGAAAAGCCCTAAATCCCTTCAAATATTCGGTCTCATGGCTGGCTGGTAGACTCGGAGTCAACATCGCCTGGAATGGAACAACAAGTCGACAAGGGGCCACTTTGTGGCTGAACCCAAGCTGTCGGGCAAGATGAATCTTTGACTCCTTCTGCTCAATCCGTGCCGTACATAGTTTGAGCATCTCCTCTGAGAACTTCTGTCCTTGATTGATCATTCCCCGCATATCCAACGGCGATTCGGTTTTGGACTTTTTGTTTGCCTCCTTTGAAATTATTTAATATGTAACGTCAACCGAGCGATTCGCACACTTACAGTGATTTTATGAAGACAATTGATGCCTCTAGAAGCTCGATCCTTGGAGGACGACTTGACAACCGCAAGGACTGTCCATAGCCCTTGCTGGGGAAAAGCATTGACTACTTTCGCTACAATCCTTGTTAAGAGCTCGTAAACCGTGGAATGGGGATGGCAGATCCGAGCGACCACTTGAGGAAGGATAGTGAACAGCTGCTATTGTAAGCAGGTCTCTCAGCAGAGGCCGGGAGGGAATAAATGACTCACCAGCGCCGCGGGCATTCGGTTTAGATATTTCTTTAGCTGCGAGTGCATATCATCAAGAGTCTTTTTCCGTTGATTCAATGTGTGCGTCTGGAACTCCCTACTAAGTTGTTCAGCGTCTTTTCGACCGATAAAGCCTATTTGGGAAGGAAAGGAGTCAAATACTCATTATCACCCCTTTTTGGATCGAAAGGTTGATCAACCGTAGCAGCATGCTCTAGCCAAAGTGTCAAAATTCTGGGCAGTGACTGGAACACGTATTTGTTCCCGTGCGCTAAGGAGCGAAGGTAGTTGTCAATGACAAGTTTCGAAGCTTCACCACTTAAGCTAGCAATATTCTTTAGTCATCGTGTTGGAGATTCGAGAAATACACTTACTATATCTGAGCCTCTTTTCCTAAGGGTTTGGCCTTCTCAGACTCCAAGATCTTGTTGTAATGTTTGCCCAGGTAGTAGTGCGCCTTTTCCCACCTGTTTTCTTGTCAGTCTGTGTGATAGTCCTGGGTATGTTGCGGTCATACCTTGAGTGAAGTTTGATCGCTTCTCGGTACCTCTGTACAATCACGTCGGATTGGGTCTGTCCCGCTCGGTCCGTCCATTTTGCTAGTAACAGATGGGCCTGGGCATATCAGTTGCTCTATGCCATTTCACATGAGTCAAGCAATAATACGTACCCTAGCAGCAAGCAAGTTCTGTTGCTTTTCGCTTTTCGAGACACCGGATGAGGACGTGTCTGAGGCAAATTCATCTGCAGCTATTGCACCTTCTAATGTTTGTATGGCTTTTCGATGATGGCCATCTTTCCAAAGTAGACGGGCGTGTTCAATAGTAGCTGACCTATCTTTCAAGCGAGCTGCACGAAGCATTGAGTGATAGGCCTGATTGGTGTAATTGCCCTTTCGCGAGAGACGCGCACTAGTAAGCCAAGAAGCAGCGATATCAGACTCCGTGAAGCCATGCCTATGTGATTCATGTCAGCATCTCTTCAGATGAACATTTCATGGCAGAAATGAACACACGTCAATTCCATTGTGGCCCTTCTCAATCCGAGCAGGTACTGTTTGTCGGCTATGTATCCCCCAAGGACGTCAAGCCGTCGATTTAGTACATCGTGTATACAAGCGAGCGAGCTGTTTTCGTTGGCCCCACAATCGGAAATAAGTTCCATTTCAGTCAAGGCATGCAGCTTGAGGATGCTCTCATGGCAAGATTGTAGGGAAGTGACAGAGTTCACAGTCAGCGATTTCGCGATACTGAGCTGCAGATCATGGATGGTGTTACGGAACTCAGCCTTGTTTCCAAGTCGAAGAGCACAGAGAGCCGACCCGACCCCGATATTGAAGTCTCCGGTAATATCGGGTGAGCGCATTTGGAGGTAACTGCGTAGCTTATCCCAATTTCCTGTGATCCAGGACGCCTCCACAGCAAAGGGAAGGAATCTCGAGGTTGAGCCTGCTGAGTTAAGCGTGTCAAATCTAGCAATAATGGCATCTGAACCGGATCAGTTATGGATCACATTGATGGCAGCTCTTTGTTGGGAGATTGATTACCTTGTTGCCCTGATTCTCGGAGACACGTAAGAAGATTCCACTGTGCATCAACGTTGTCAGGTTCTTTTTCGACTTGCAGTTCGTACCAACTTTGCGCAGTAACCCATCTGCCTGCTTTACGGTGTTCGAGGACCTGTTGGTCGATGTTCAGCATGTGCAAATGAGTCGAAATGCCCTCGATACCATCAGGCTCGTCAATTTGACTGTAAATAACTTGAAGATGTTGGTAGAGAAGCTCAGGGCTTGTGCGCTCGTTCTTGTCGGATTGATTTTTGAACCGGCGGATATACTGTTCCCAATGGAACAAGGCCCTGGAAAATGATTTGCATTCGACGGCTCTTTTCGAAATGACTTCTGGAGGTATTGAGGTCAAGAAGGTTTCCACAGCTTTGATCTGAGATGAATATGTTTCGGACAAGGAATCTCGATGAGAATCTTTATGAGAACGGCCAGTATGGGATGCATGATTCTTGAGGCTGTTGAGGACCTTTTTTTTCCCCTGCAGCCACCTTGAAAGGTAGTCCAAAATTTCAAAGACACTCTGTCCTATCGTTAGAAACGGGGAACTCAAGTATGTACAGTACTTATGGATACAGAAGGGAACGCTCACCTGACTGCATAGTATAATGGCTTCATGGACCCGATTACTTGCTTCAGGAAGTGGATGGGAGAGTATGGTTGTGAGCTCGCCCTGCAAGTCGAGCCTCTCCTCCTGGGTTCCACCGACTATACGGTTTAGTACGGCGAATGGTAGGAGAAAGCTGGCGATTGAAATGTCTTGACCCTTGACAATACGACTGCAAACACTAAAAATAAGCTGCGCGTTGTCACCGCTTCCTCTTTGCAGCAGATCCTGCACAAAACTTCGCAACCAGTCGCCATGTGTCAGCTCTGTGGAAAATATCGGGAACTTGCAATTCGATCGTATGGCACCAACTGTGACCGTATACTTAGACGTGAGAAAGGGGGTCAACGTATTGCGCACAGTCTCCGGCAATTCTGACCAACGACGGTACTTTTCGTCCGCTTGAATGTCTCGGTAGCGCTGGGTGACGGCCGAATCGAGGTTGCAGAGTCTAAGCAGGTTCTGCATAGCGTAGGCAAGAAAACCTTGGGCCCTCGTATTGGAGGCTGACAAGAAGGCTTGAACCAGCACATGTTGAAGGAAAAAAAGTACGAAATCAAAGGTCTCTTCCATTCTGTCGAAGTTTGATAAAACGAGGATATCCTTTTTATCTTTGACAGGATCAACTCGATTTGGATCCAGACAGCCCACAAGGCCCAGGCATTGAGCCGAAAGGAGTGTTATGCTGTCGCAACCTGCGTTGAACTTAACACAGCAATCCAGCAAGGACCGTGTTAACTGTGCAACAACTGGGTCAGGCTGTTCACTTAGTACGGACTCGTGCAAGAATTCTTCATGCCTTGAAAGACAAGGCAAAAGCTCTCTCAATGCCTGTTCAACCACAGCGGCATTCTCACTTTGGCAGCGGCGTCCAAAAGCCGAAAGCTGACTTCGAACATCCATCTTACCTTTCACCTTACTGATCTCGCTTTCAAGCGCAGATAGTGCAGGAATTGAAGCCAATGAGGGGATGGTGTTGAAGTTGCTGTGCACAAGTTCGCTGTGGCTTTTGAGAATATACCCAACAAGTTCGTGGGCAGTCTTCCTGCTCTGATCGTTAAATGCGCTCCAGTATCTGATCACAATTGAGAATGTTTGATCAATGAGTGGCTCGAGCTCTTCGTCGTGCAGAGAGCTGACCAACACGCTCCAGGCTGAAAAGGCATGATCACTGAGCTCTTCGATGTTAAGTGCGGAACGCAGGCACGCACATATCTGCATTTGTTAGATCAAATTACAGAATTAAAACTGACGGAATGTTACGGCTACTCACCTGGGGCAATGCGCTGCTGATATGACCATGGGCAACCTTGATCATTTCACCAATGGCTAGAATATTTCGCCTTTTTTCAACTAGAGGCTGTCTTATTTGAAAGTCGTTGATTGCATGCGCGAACTGCGTGATTATACCCAGAACATGCTCCTCGATGAAATGGCAAAGCAAATTGGCCTTCTTCGATGTGGCAGTAGATTTGCGGGGAACTAAGGCTGCCAACAGATGAAGAGCTCGATGAAACTATGTTTATTAAATTAGCATAAAGCTCAGTGTAACAAGGAACTGATTCTCACATGCCCGTGCGCCTTTCTCACTTCCTGAATCACCAAGGCCCTTTAACAGATCACAAGCAATCAAGATCGGCTCTGTTCTAACCAGCTCCGCCAAAGTGCGTCCTCCAAAGGCGGCGTCAATATCGGATAGAACAGATATGATCATACCTTCCGGGTCTGACCATGGTTGACTCATCAAAAAGGCAAGAATCGCTGCAAGGTTGTTCTTCTCGGAGCAAATGTCGAAAGGCGTTTTGACATCCTTGTAGGCTGCTCCAACCCTCGTAATGATGTCTCGTTTTCGAGTGAGAACGAGATACGGCAGGATGTGAACTTCCGTTAATCTTAAAAGATCATCTACATTCATTCCCAGTAGATCACAGAGTTGCTCGGCCATGTGAGGACGGGATTGGAAATTTTTCACCACCGTTATCGATAATGTTCTCCAGAATGGCCGGAACAAACCAGCAGGAGTCACAGAAAGATGCTGAGCAAGTTTAGAGAGCTAGAAAGGACTTAGAAGATTACCATCAAAACAAGCATGCGGCGGCCAGTCAATTTCCAAAAGGTAAAAAGAGAGAGCGCCACGAAACACGAACGACTACATACCTCGGCGTACGCTACTGCGCAAATGAATGGATTTGGATGGCCCAAGTACTCCAGTAGACGAAGGAGAATGATATTCATCTCTTCATCATCGGAAACCCTGTTGGGACCAGGTCAGCCTCCAGAAACAACCTTACTCGATGTTAGAGACATACTCTGCAATATGACATAAGGTCAGGATGCAAGTCTCATGCAACGGGAGTTCTTGCTTCTCAGAGAGGCTCCGCAACCATTCTAGTATGACGACAAAGTTGCTTCGACGAGTTTCAGCATTGATATCCTTTCGAACAAAAGAGATCACTAGATGCCTGAAAATCATCAGCTCCTTCACGATTGTAGAAGAAAAGAGAGAAGGAAAGGGAAAGGCAAAAGAGATAAAGGAGAATAGATAATCAGGAAAGGAGAATGCAGGATAATTGTCATACCCAGTGACTATCCTCAGCTCTCTAATCGAACTTCGAAGCGAGTGTAAACATAGGTCGCCGAAAACAGAGGACTTCAGCTGCAGGTAAGAAGACTCGGGAGGAACGTGGATCAATAGCCTCCGCAAGGCGTTCATTGCTGTTATTCGGAGACTGGAAGCGCGTGTGAGTCTAGGTAGAACGAAGGTGAAGATCTCACATAGCTCTTGAACGTCGTGGCACTTCGAGGCGGGCTCAGGACCATGCGCTCTTCTCTCACTTTCACACACACAGCAAGATAGTGAGCTTTTCAAAGCAGCCTCACTCGCGCTTGACAAGCTTCCAGCCATCGCACATGCGATCTTGCCCAGCATATGTAAAAGGTCGGATTTCTTTTGTTCGGGGAGATCCACGAAAGACTCCCTTGCACATTTGGGGTCAGCATTCCAAAAGATATATCATGATCTGCTTAACTCACAAGATAGCACGATTGAGGTATCCAATATTTATGGATTCCTCGCAGCCCAATAGCTCAAGAGTTTCGCCAATAAGTTTATTGGCCGCGTCAAGGTCGGTGGAGGCTTCTTGTGGCCGGGGAACGTCATAGGGTATAGCATGTTGAACCACTTCATCTTGTTGAACCGTTTGACCCGCAGCATTTGGCTCTTGCAAATCGACGAGAGCAAGACTTTCATCTCCAGATACGGGTTCTATTAATCTTTGCAACACAGCCTAGATTTGGATTCTGTAAGTTCTAAAACAATAGTTGCTGAATATTTTCGCTTGCCTACCTGAAAACCCGGCTCAAACGAGTGAATGGTGCCCTTGCTCTTGAACTCAATCATTGTTGGTGAAAGAGCGGCTCTCAGTTGAGTTACTACTTCTAAACCATGTTGAGACGCGTCCAGCAAACCGTTAAGAAGCCGGCCCAAATCGGCCTGAAGCTGAGGCATCTGAATCAGTTGGCTCAATGTGACTAACTCGCTACAGGTCTGAACCCAGGGACGTGCCAGACCTGATCGTGGCGATAGGAGACCGGAAATATCAGGCTCAAGCGAGCAAAAGATATGTAGACTGGACGTGAACTGCATACAAATGCGCGATCTGATCTCAATATCATCTATCGAGGCGCGCACCCAACTATGGGTAATTTTCCATAGACGTTCAATTCCATTCATGATCCAAGCCAGGTCTTGGTGAAGGGTATGATCCTTGATGCTCATGTGACGATGAGTTGCTCTTTTTGGAACAAAGGAATCCAGTAATCGAAGAGCAATGGTAAGCACTTGGGGCAATGTTCCGAGTGCAATCTTCTTGCTCAAAAGAGCTCGAGGAAGATTGAGATTATCCAGGGTCACAAAGATTGCATTCTTCGCTGCCGGTATCGATAGTCTAACCTCAGACATATGCTGCCTCGGTAAATAATGATGACTCTCGAGCAAAAGGAGGATCTCTAGGACATGGTCAGCCCAAAATTATACTCACGTCCAACTCAGTCAACACACCATTCGTGCACGCTCGAAGCAGTGCTAAAGCGGAACAGCAGGAGGGCAATAAAGTTATATGCTTATATTGAGGACGCGTAATGCTGGAGAATATGCAGGTTATTCTCTTTCCTATGTTGTCCACCTCCCAACTGAGCAAGTTTAGCAATCGTAATGTTAGCCAGGCATACAGGGGTACGCTCGCATTCTCCCCCAGAATGGTTGGGTCACATATTTCACCCAAAACTTGCGGTGACTTTTCAAGAATTGTTTGAATGATATCCAGGCAGTCTAGTATCTGGCCTTCAAATTCTCCCTGGCGGGACCTATCGCCTTTGACACAAGGCTCGACGCCTGCTTGCAGGACGATGCAAATCAGCTTGCTGGCATCTGCGATGCTGTCATCTAGACGCAGTTGGCTACATTTTCCCTCAACCAGCTCTTGACGCAGTTGCGAGAAGGTTTCCCTGGTCAAGTAACCATGGGCACTATTTCCTTGAGACACCAGGTGCGGCGCAAGTTGAGCTGCTAGAATCGACGAAGCTGGTTCCGCAGACCTCGAGAAGCCGTTTGTAGTGGTGAATTGATAGGAAACCCACGACTCATTGGTCGCCATATGTGCAATAGAGGAAGCATCGAAAGCTCTCTAGCATTGACTGAAGGTGTTGGAAGGCTGAAGATAATTGACTGCTTATCAAAGAGACGCGCCCCGCTAGGGAGTTACTAAGGTCAGTAACAGCGTAACGTTCTCTGTAGTAATTTGTATCAGTAGGGTCCCAGGTACTTTATGGTATTGTTACAGTGTTGCAAATATAAATACCCGTTCTACGCTACCTAGCACTGTCTTTGATACTAAGGTAGCGCTTTCTCTGTGTGTTGATACCTAAATTATCATAGATACTAAGATCCTGCCGGGCGGCATAGGCCATAAACAATGGATTACCATCTGCATGTGAATTGTAGTGTTTGTGACATCACATATTATATGCTGTATCAGGCTCTCCATCAGGAAGGTCTTAGTAAACATCAGATGACTATGTCACTCATGAGCCGTGCAGGTTTCCTTTGATATTTATTTGCATTTCGGACATTGACTTTCTTATGAGACTATGACGATGTCTCAGGCCAGAGTAAGGAGTAGAGCTGACGTCGAACCGTTGCGGGATATGCTCATATCGCGTGTCGTTGCTTAAATCTGCTAGATATTTATTGTACACTCACCGGGCCACAACACATTTACGAAACCGAACCGAGTCTTCCTCCATATCCTGGCGTAATGGAAGTTCAAGGTGAGTTAAATTGGAAACTTCCATGGCAATCACTTCGGTGACAACTTTTCGACTTAGAGCAAGAAGATTCAAGGCATGCGTCTTTTATGAAGCAAGCCTTATTGATGGTAGGATACCTCCCCAAAGGCTGGATTGAAGACGCTCACAAAATACCTCGTGTAGGGCGAGAAAGCGCTCGAATCTGGTGAAACGCCTGTTGGATGCGTGTTGGTACATAATGATAAAATAGTGGGTGCTGGAATGAATGACACCAACAAGTCAATGAATGTACGTCGTGGTTCATGGGTTAAGACAAGCACCCTTGGGGCATCACAAATCTTTCTATCCTGCCCATACAATGCACATTGAAAGTCATCATGCTACTGCGCTAATAAATCTCTGGAACTCGGCTTGTTTCTTTTCTTTATCTCATCTTCCTTATAGCTAATTGCCATTAGGGTACAAGACATGCCGAGTTCATCGCCATTGAAGAAATGCTCCGGAGCCACCCCAAGTCATTACTTCGCTCGACGGACTTGTATGTCACAGTCGAGCCATGCGTAATGTGTGCTTCCGCTCTAAGGCAGTATCAAATACGAGCAGTCTATTTTGGTTGCGCCAATGATAGATTCGGAGGCACAGGAAGCATTCTGTCATTGCACTCTGAGTGAGCATGTCTCTGTCTTGAAAACTAGACCCGTTTCTAAACTGCTACCTATGTTAGCTTCACGATAGACCCACCATACCCTGTCTATGGAGGATTATTCCGGAAAGAAGCAATAATGTTACTTAGGCGCTTTTATATACAAGAGAATGAGAAAGGTAGGCGTCCAAAGGGTATGGGGGTATGCAGGGATTTGAGAGATTTGCTGACTTCGTCGAGCGCCAAAACCACGGCCAAAAAAGAATCGAGAACTCAAGACGATGCTCGAAGATGATAACGGTCTGAATCTTGCCGCTTAGGCAGAAATGGTGTCATGCAGTCGTCGCCGAGAATTGCTACTTCGTAACCATATTGCTGAAGGCAGATTGTTGAGGTAGCTACATTTCGAGTACATGGAAGGAGATAGGCATACAAAGGATTCACAAAACAAGTTTCACTGTCGATGACTGACAGGTTCGATAACCACCTACAAGCATACAGACTCAAGAAGAGCTGGCTGTCGTCAAACGCTCGGCTTCGAGCTCACGCTCAGCTTGTTGATAATATTTTGCTGTGTCAACACCATGCTACAGTACGTTAGCGAACTGCATCCAAAGCCCTGAGGACATTGACGAAAATAAAAAGCTTACCTGATCGTGATTGACAAGGTTAAACCAAGGAAGGACATGAATAAAAAGTTGCGAGTACCGCGAATTCCTGGCCGCAACGCCTTGTAGATAAGAGGATACTTGTGATGTACCGTATAGCGGCTCGCCCTTTTTGACCTTGTCGACCATCTCCCTCATGTCCATTTCGACCTCTCGGGCATTCTCCGTGAATCCGTAGAAACGGTCTATGCTCCGGTTAATGGGTGCTACTCGAGGGTTTCAATGCGTCGACGTACTGCAAGATCTCTGGTAAAGGATGTGTAGACCGCCAATCAAACCAATTGCTGTCGCTAGTCGCATCACCGGAGCAAAGCCTCCTCGGCCCACATGGGAAGGGCTCACCCTCTCCATAGCCCAGAATGCGATAGGGGACGCAGCGGCCATACCCCCAGCCATTGCATAATCAGAAGGTCTAGCATATCCGAAAACTCGTCTAAGGTGCCTATGTTGATGTGAATATCTGCTGCCAGAATTGAGTGCTTGAGCGAGGGGTAGTGACATACGGATCAGAGTCGATGAGCTACAACGCAAGGTTAGCGATTAATGTGAAGTGAGAATAAATCGTTTAGGAGAGGAATTGGACACACCGGGTAGTCGGTATTAGCCCGCTTCGGAGGGATAAGCGCGGTCTTGCCTTCAGTAGCCATTGTGAGGATACTGGGGGTATGTATGCCCTGAGGTTAACTTTTGGTCGACCAGATGGGCCTGAACTGTGAGGTGCAGCACCGAGATTACCCTTGACTATTCTTGGATTAGTAAAAGATCTGTGGCTTACTAAGCAGTGAACATAACGTTAACTAGTTATAACCTCAAGGTTGACTTGCGAGGTCAACCCGGGAATCAGAGTGATCACACAGCATGCAGATCTAGGATGGCTTAAAAGTTGCAGTGTACTTGTGCATAATATCATCTTAAGATAGTACATAAAACTTTTAGATGACCATGGACTACCGAGGACTAGAGAAGCTTTTTCTAGAATATAAGGACGGAATTTCAGGTGAGCGTACATATTCCATGTATTATGAACGTACGGTAATGTTTGTATCATGTATTCCATATCTGAATTATTACTGGGTTCTTCGCGCCTAACCATAAACTGATATATTGACCTCCCCTATCAAAACGCGTCATACCCTTGTGACGCGTAGAACACAATTAGGCCGCTGTGAAGTGAAATTACTCTGATCGAAGACATCATCGAATTCCCAACTGCCAATCTTCGCATAGATTTCTAGATACACATCCCATCTTCTGTCTTGATCGAAAATAAAGATCTAGAGTCATGGACAATGAACGCACATTACGAAATGATCAACCAGTATCGCCAAACCGTGCAGACGATCTCTTTGACTACGACTTCGGCTTGGACGAGCTGTTGCAGGAAACCCCGAATATACCAAATAATGGCGCTCCCATGCAGTCTTCTGCACGAGATGAATCAGGGCTCGGTTTAGGTCTAGACGAAGAGGTCAAAGTGACCAGAAAGCGGCAACCTGTTGCAAAGCTGGATGAGAGTCGGTAGGTTGACTTATTACTCTCAATAATGGGATAAGTGCTGAATCTATTCGGCGCAAGGCTACTGTCACAGCCTGGTATTCCCAAGTTGCGCCGCACAGCCAAAAAGAAACTGAGGTTCAAAGGGAAGGGGCATGAGGTGGGCGAAGCAAAGAACTCAATTTCTGTGCGTGTTGCATCTCTAACTGGCATTAATATTATAGTTCTCCGACGCAGCACGCTTGTTGAACTTTTATCAATTATGGCTAGACGACTTATTTCCCCGTGCAAAATTCGCGGATGGTCTTGCCATGATTGAGCGACTCGGCCACTCTAAACGCTTGCAGGCGATGCGAAAGGAATGGATAGACGAGGAGAAACCAAGGGCCACGTCAGAAAACCATACTGATCCCCGGCAAGCGTCCGAATCATCAGAAAGTCGGACCGATGACCCTGTTGTAGCATTTGACCGTCTCAACATGACGGATACAAACCGACCGAGAGGGGATGTTGCTGGTGACCATACGTCGGATGCTGAGGGGATGCATATTGACGACACCTTGAGTTCTTTGCGACAACGCGAGTCAGACGAGACGCTCTTTATGGCAGATGACGATGATGTCGCTCAGCAGCCGGATAACCTGGGAGCTCCCGACGATGATGAATTGGATGCACTTCTAAAAGAACAAGAGCTACTACTGATGAACAATGCCTCTACCTGAAGCCAATGGCCAAGACGTTGTCGAAACCCCTTCTAAACAGAAAGTTTCCCAAGAATTAATTGTACGACCTGGAATAATCACCGGGAAGGACTTTCCTCTGAGCGTAGTATGACAGACGAAGTCACATAGCTAAGAATTCCTGGTATCGCATGCATTCGACATAACATTCCTCAATCAGCTGGCCACGAGCGAGAGAACCTATCTCTATCTAGAGCCTCTTCAAATTCCTTCTACCGAGTACTTGCATGAGCTATGAGTCCACACCGGAACGGAAGGTGGGTGGTGATAACTTTGACAAAACAGTAGCGACAATGAAATTGCTGCAAATAGAGTACAGAGCCGATCTTTGAAATAAATCCACAGAGAGCCGACATGAGCAAAGATGGCGTAGTGTATGGTGGACATTAAAATTCAGAATTCATCTAGCATTGCGCCCAAACATGCCGAAGTTGAGCACTTTCGAGTGAAATCAGGAAATGGAGGAAGAAAGTGCCCGATGGTTGATAGTCTTTACAACGTCGCTGGTTCGGTAAAGACGGAGAACTGGCCACCAGCACCAGCCCAATTCAGCTTTTTACCACGTACAGCAGTATTATCCACGACAGTCGCAACCTCGATATCATCCTGAGTGCCCTGGCCCGTTTGGTAGGTTGCTGAAAAGCCCCACGACCAGGCACGACCGTCGACGTCGATGGCAATTGAATGATCAGAGCCAGCCGCAACGACAGATGCTTTGATACCAGGAACAGGAGTCGGCTCAATTAAGATCCGCGGCCGTCCACGTTCGTCCTTCACGACTGCGTCATCCGGAAGAGTATCGATCTTCAGGCCTGTCTGAAAGCCATCCAGACGTCCCCACGCAAGACATTGACCATCCTTGGAAACAGCAAGCGAGTGATGGGCACCACCACTCAGTTGAACGATATTCTTCCCAGAAAGTGAATCCACGACAGTTGGAGTAATGGCAGCCTCGTCGTCACCAGCTCCCTCACGAACACCCGTTTCACCAAAGCTATTCAAGCCCCATGCATAGACCTTTCCAGTCGTGTCGACGGCGAAGGAATGAAAGGAACCACAGCTGACGTGGACGATATTCTTCGGTAGGCCAAATTCACGCGGCTGGAGGCCGTTCAACCTGTTGCGCTCGATGATGCGGCGGCCCAATTGATTTTGTTGACCGGATCCCCATGAGAATACCGCACCCTTTTCATCCAGAGCGAGGACGTGATTAGCACCACAGGCAAGGTGCTTAATCTTCTTGAGAGACGGAATCAGCGTGGGGGTCGGCTGAACTTTGTGTTTGGCATCAAAGCCTAGAATACCGTCGTTGCTCTATAGAAGCCCCGTTAGCGCGTCCTTGAAGTGATATCCCCGCGGTAGTGAGAGACAAGAGGATAAGAAAAAGAAAAGGACAGAACACGTATTAGGAGTTAGTAGGAAGAAGACGTCGCGTGTAACTTACTCGGAAAGTTCCCCAGCCATAGACCTGACCATCGTCAGTGAGAGCGAAGCTGGCGCTGTCACCGGCAGCGACTTCGACAAAGACGGTCTCAGGAGGGAATGCGTCGGACGAGATTGCAGTGGGAGTCGCTTCATGGGGATTGAGACCGCTGTCATCATCCGAGTCTGAGTCCGAGTCCGCATCACTTTTGTTGTCGTCAATGTCCTTGTAACCACCCTCCCATGTAGTGTCGCGGCCAAGAGCTCCTTGATCGTTGACGCCCCAAGTAAGGATTTTGTTGTCATGCGTAAGGGCGACGCAGTGCATGCCGCCGACAGCTACCTGCACCACACCAACACGATCTGCTGGCAAGTGGGGATTAAGACGCGGTCTCTTCACATCAATCGCATTCTTCGCCGCGCCGAGCCCGAGTTCACCTGAGCTACCTTCACCGCAAACATAGACATTCAGTCGTGCAGTGGGCGCATGGTTGATGACAACCTTCGGTTTCGGCTTCCTGACCTGAGGCTGAGTAACACGGGCCTTCTTGGTCTTGGCTTCAGGCTCCTTATCGACTTCCTCGGCCTTGCGCTTTTTGGTAGCAGCTGCGGCACTGGCACTGGCACTGCTGGTCTTAGACTTGCCAGACTTTGCAGGTGCATCAATGGCTTGAGATTGTTTCTTCGAGGTTGCCTTAACTTGAGAAGCCGCAGTAGCTTTCGCAGGCTGACCTTTGCTTGCAGTTTTCGCAACGGTAGTTTTCCTGGTAGTGGTGGTCTTGGTTGTGGACGTCGAAGGCTTTGCGGCGGCCTTGGACGCGCTCTTTTTGGGAGGCATTTTTTTTAGAATGGGAGAGCGCCTTTTTCGAGCGGAAAGTGGGATTGGGACAGTGTACGGAGTGCAGAAAACGCAGTGATAAATTCTAGAACAGAATAAAATTGGAAGCAGACAGGAATGAAGGAAGAAGAAAGATAGAGAAAGGGAGAAGAGTAGAAAAGTCGAAAAGTCGAAGAAGACTCGCGCAACAAAGAGCAGAGAGAGCTGTCTTAGAATTCTTGAACTAGTGCTTTTTTATTGTTGTTGTTGTGTTGATCGCACCGTCATTATTGTTCAAGTATTTTCATTGGAGGAAATATGTACGGGTACAGGGTCCTCCGTAGTATTGTCCTATTGATAGGCTGTAGCGCATACATCATGTCTACCTATTATTTAAGGGACATTCCAATCGCCAAATATCCATCTCAAAGCAGACAACAATACTCATAAAGAGTGATTGAGAAACCAGAATGAATAGGCGCTTTATTCATACATAGTTAAATTTAAGCAGGGCTATTCTATGGAACTTTCCATCTACTAGTCACTATTAGTCCTTCAAGTCAAAGAGCAGGACATCAACTCCCTTATTCATCTACTCAATAGAGGGTTAGAAAAATGCAGTGTTGAATCTAGCCTAGAAATTCTTTGTGCTGCCCCAAGTTTCAAATCACACTATTTCCTTCTCTATGTTCTTATTATTATCTAGCAGAGTTACTCATGATTGTCATTACCATCATTAATGCCTGTATTATAACAGTGCTAATTCGCATCCACCTATGCCATTACAGGCACAGTAGGACACAGTCCCAGTGATCCCATGATGCTGCTCTGAGATGACTCTCGGCCTGCATGGCTCCAGAATCGCAAAACTGAGGCAGGCTATTGAACTCTAGCCACCAGATGGAGCAGCGCGAATTTTCCCGCACATGATGACGTTCTGGCCTAGTGGTACCCATTTTATCTCCCTTGGATTGAGAGCGGCATTCGGTTTACCTTGTTCATCTCGCTTTGAATCAGGACTCACTCCCACTCCGCCACGACCCAGGTACGTTGGAGCAACGGTGACAATAATAGAGTCAATGAATTCGGTGTACTCGGGATTCAAGAGTTCGCTCAGAACAGTCCCACCGCCTTCGATCATGACACTCTTGATGCCCTCGGATGCCAAAGCGCGTAGGATAGCTTCCCAGCGCAACCGCCAGTTCTGGTTGTATTCGACGATACGCAGAAAGTCCCCTCCGTAGCCTTTCAACATCATCAACTTCTGCGGATGGATCTGGGCTCCAGGGGACACGATGACCCACGGAGCTTTCCCTTTGCCCTCGACTGCAGTGCGAAGCATCCTGCACTCAGGATGAACTGGCCATCGTCCCGTCGGATCGATCACCACAGGCCGCGGTTGCCACATTCTCCCAAGGCCTCCAAAACCACCTGCACCTTCCAATCTGCAGTTTAGCCCCGGATTGTCAGCTAGAACAGTGCCCACTCCGATGAGTATCGCGTCGTGGCGGGACCTTAAATAATGCGTCATCAGCTTAGCTTCCGGTCCCGATAGCACTGTCTGCATTCCTGGCAGAAGCGATATTTTGGAATCCATTGATGATGCATATGACAAGGTGACATGAGGCAATTCGCGCTTCTCGTCATGTCCCGGAAGGTACGCGTCAAGAAATTCCAAAGGAAACTGAGGAAACGACAATGTATCTGGCGGTAGAGGAGACAGGGCCGTAAAGTTCGGTTGCTTTCTAGCGACTGCTGGCTGATTTGTATCGCTAGCACTCTGAGCTCTAACGATCCCGTGCCCTTTCTGATATGTGTAGCCTTCGTGCGGCACAAGATTCACTTCTGGATTTTGGATGCGCCATTTTGCTGAGACATTGCGGACATCCGTGACTGTACAGAATTTACCTCCAGCTTCAAACAATTTTTCAGGTTCCTCTTGAAATTTTGTGTAGATAGAAGAAGGCAGATAGCCCTTGACCGCCTCTTTTCGCGCAAACTCCATGAGCCCCGAGTTTCGCTTTACTTTGTCTATATAGTCAAGATCATGGGAGTGTACGTGGCTGCTACCAGGTGTCCGCGCAATAGTGACAGTGGAATAGGCGCCTTCAAACCGAACCACCTTAATTTGGAAATTGCACATGCCACCTTCCCGAACGCGTTTCTTGCGGGGGCGTTTGCCCTCCGGCAATGGACGCGTCTCGGACGTGCGATGGGTTGGACGTCGCAGACGGCACATGTAATAGTCTGTGGTGCAATGTCCCTCTTTGCTAGAGTTCGACCGTTGCTTCACCCAGACGTTGTCAATAAAAGGCCAATATGTCTCGAACTCCTCAAGGCTGATTTCAATGGGTTCTTTGCACTCAAAGATGACTTGGCGTATCCTTGCAAGATTCGGAGGATTGTCGATAAGGCTATAGCCTGCCATTGTGTCTCGGTTGGTACTGGGGGAAATAGACACATCATTGTCATTCACGTGTTCAACGATATCACTCTGTGAAGCCACACCGGTTTCTGTACCACCAAAACCTCTTAATCCCGGAGATTCTCCTACATGGTCCCCAGCGTGATAGTGCTGCGGTTGACGTCCGGAAACCGTGTCATGGTTTGCAGTGCCGCTGTGGCCTTCTCTCTCCACGCTTCCAATCGGTCCAAGTCCCAATCTGGGTATTGGCCGAGCCACAGTTTCATCGTTGTGCAAAAGTCCTGTTTCTTGATCAGATTGTGTTGGCTTCGAGCTTGAGTCAGAGGCATCGGAGTGGTCATGGTCCATGTCGAGTGAGCAGTGTCGAAGCTAGGTTGCAGCTCAATGCCGTAGCAAGTTACATGTACGGATAGCCCCACACCCAAAGCCGCAGTCTTATCTGTTTATCGGTTTATTCATTAGTGCCATTAGTACAGAGTATTTCCCTAGTAGAGAGATATGGAGTACGGAATACAGAAAAAGGTAGGTTATGCCTAGTATGCCCGTATTGTTGATTTGTTTTCTTTTCTATTTTGACAGACTGTATAAATGCACCCAGATTTCGCATGTCCTTCCTCGGGCCCAGACGTGGAAACAGTCTTCGATTACTACAGAATCTCAGGTTGCTTGAGAGAGCCATTGCCTGATTTAAAGTAGGCTTTTGTTCTGCACTTAGCTCCCTTCAATTCAAGAGCACGGACTAATACTGATTTCTTGTGAGGGAATGAGACAGAGAGCTGAGGCGGGCTAGAGTGAAAGTAGAGAAGGGGAAGAAGAGAGGAAGTACAGCTTTGTCTGGCCTGACTCTCCGCCATGCTGAGCACGGATATTGCTACGCAGTAACAACTAATGTAATTCAGGTAATTGGTTCTCCACCGGGCAGCGTTCGATTTTGAATACCCAAATTCTGAGGTCTGGTGTTGACTACCTACCAGGCGACCGTTATGATAAACCCTAGTAAGCCCCGATATCCGCTCCTGCGCGAGCAAGAGTCTCATAAACTCTTGCCGGTAATTTGTACTTAACCATACCTGAGAAGATCATCAGATCTTTGGCCATGACGAGTAACTCATCAGCTAGGCCTTGTCTGGTCTCGTTCTCATACGCTCCAGAACTCAACCTTGCCCTTTCATGGCCAATGCAAGTAATACTCCACATTATCACGTGTCCGACGTTACGTGCAATGATTGAAGGGAAAGACGAGAAAGCTTGAGCAGCACTTCGAATGATGGAAACCGAGCCCCTTGCACGCAGGGGTAAGATGTTGAGTTCATTGATAGCCTGAGGCAAAGTTAATCAGCGGAAGAGAACGAAGGCGAGATGTGGGAGTGGAAAGGGGAGAGACTAACATCCAGAGCCGGCGTCCATTGACCTGCTTCAACTTCTCCCTTCGCCTCCATCATTCTGAGCAATAAACCGCAAGCATCACGATTGATCTGACGGATTCGCTGGTAATAAAGAGCATTTGTATTGTAGAGGCCAATCATATTCTTCGCCAGAACCACCGGATCATCCACTGCTGTGAGACTTAGGCTACTTCCAGGTTCCGCGGGCGCTCCATGTTCCTCACTGGCATGCTGTAGATCAGTTCGTGGCCGCAACGGCTGCAATTTCAAACCAGGGCCGCCTAATTCCATTGCTACAGCATCGGATAGTGCTCGGTTGATGATATCGATTACGCGGTCGTAATCCTCAGCAAGGTGATATAAGAGGACTGCATCCGTTACCAGCCCCTTGTCATCGGCGATTGCAGCGGCTTGCGTTGTTATGGTTTTCAAAAATTCTTCTTGATCGACCAACTTGATCAAGCTCATGCGCTGCTCAATCAAGCCCTTAATTCGGGTCCCATCCGAGCGGATGTCGCCAAGTAATTTGGCAAAATCCCTCGTCTCTAGAACAAATTCCCGCAATGCTTCGTGACACACGGATGCTTGAGATTTGCCCAGAGAACCGGGGAGGTCGGCGTTAAGGCAGAGCAAGCAGAAGTAATCGATGGCTGCCTCAACATACCCAGTACGGAACTCCCTTGTGTACTGGGTGATGAGATATCCAAAATTGATCTGGGGATATTGTTTCACAGTGAATGATACTAATCTTGTCAGCAAACTTGACAGGGAAGTATGAAGCTGGGTAGAGAAATGCTTACAGATTTCTTCAGCAGAAGTGTAGAAGTCTGACACACGCAGCAGACCATAGTAGGCCAAGGCGATTGCGAAATGCACCGCACTGACTGGCGCATAGGAGCCGAGGTATGAAACTGCCTGCTCGAACATCCCTCCTAAGATCTGCAGTACAAAGAAAATGCCGTAACCGCCGGCTGCCTCCTGGCCCTTGCCAAAAATGCGCTGACCTATCTCTGTGATATCCGTCTGAATATCCTCGAGGCCGAAAACATCCCCAGCGATTTCTTCAGCACGGTCGTCTTCTCTGGCTAGACTGAATTGAAGCCACATCCAATCTTCGACACTCTGATTTATGCCCTCCAAGCGCCTACGGGCAAGGTCGCACCGGCCAATGATCTTGTAGCAAGCCATGCGATACGGATCAACCGTGTTATCAGGGGCATTGCGTGAACGCTGTTGATATTCACCGTTGATCTTTTGCTGCAGATCTCGCGGTAGCCGTCTGTTTTGTGCATAAGTCGTCATGTATGTCACGAATTTGTGATCCAGGGACCTGAAGCCAGGATCTTGGCTGACATATTCAGCTGCTTCGGTGATGAATCCGCACCGAAGAAGATAGAATATCAAAATCCAGCAATAATCCTGCCCGACCATCTGTAGCTCCGTTCCGTCTGGTGCAAGGTCTTTCCTTGCCGCTCTCAAGCGGATATAGGCTCGAATTTTGTTGATAACCGTCGGAATTCCTCCAAGTTGCGCTTCTCGAGGATTCTTTGCGATCATATTCTCGACCTCGGTATAAAATACTTTCTCTAGGAAGGAACGAGAGCCCTCCACTATGCGTTTTTTGAGGTTCGTTGCCCGCCGTGAGTTTGGTGTCTCGTCCAGATAATCCTCGGAGAACTGTCGCTCTCTTACCGCACTAGGATCCGATAGACTGGTCGTGCTCGGGGGCTCTTTGACGATACTGATCAAAGCTCGGTACGCATCAAAAAGCTGCGAAGGTACCTAATAAAATTAATCAACCTTGGGATCATGGCTGTATCACCGTAACTTACATCACCACCAGCATGTCGCTCGACTTCAGAGAATTCATGTAGAAGCGGAAACACTCGCCCTTGCGTCCGAGCAGAATTTAATAGTTGAACCTTTTCCGCATAATGGCCCATTTTTTCGCGCAAAAATCGAAGATCCGGGGAGTGGGTTCCGGATGCATCGCCGCGTTCCAGGGGATCCTCGAAAAGCTGATGGCCTGCTCTCCCGGTCCCAGGGTTCCCTATGACTGACTTTCCCAGGCCGGAACGTCCGAAAACACTCCGGCGGGAGACGCCTGCAGCTTCATGGGAGGGCAACGAACCAGTTGGTCTAGAAGGTCTCGTTGAGCGACCGAATGAATTTCTCATGTCGCCAACAGTGCCGTCCTTTTGTGCCAGTCCAAAGTGCTGAAAGATTCTCTGGCGCTGCTCCTCCCAGTCTAAATCCACTTTCTCCTCCAGGAATGTATCAAAGTCTCTCTGAGCTCGAGCAAGACTTTCGGCAATCATCACTTTACGCCCACGCTGTTGTATGCTTCTCAAGAATTTCTGGTTGTCAGGGTCAAAGACTTCCTGTTCTTTTGGAGGGAGACCTATGGAAGCGTGGGGATCCAGTGCCTTGAGGTCCCGTAAAGCATGTCCAGGCGACACACCCGAAGCGGCAAGAAGATAGTGGCTATAGAAGATAAGAGATCAGCGAAATTATCCAAATCATGGGCCAATGCCAGGTAAAGGTGAAGCTTACGCTTTAGTGGCCGAAACAGGATGCAGGGGGTCGTTCAACCCTCTACTGCCGAGCTCTCTTGCTTTCCTCCGAATGTCATCGAGGCCTAACTGAAGGCTGGGCAACTCTTCGAAATTGCTGCCTTGGCCAACTGAAGCAATTGGTCTTTTTTTGCCACGCTCTAGGAGGCTGTTGAAGAATGCAGGCTGGGTAGTTTGGCCAGAAGGGCGCAAGGGCTGTCCCGAACTCATCTGTGCTTGATCTTGGCCAAAGATCGAGGACTGAAGGGGCTGTTGCTGGGTTGGCGGCTGATTACCAAAGAGCGAAGCATTCGGTGCAGGTTGAGCTGTGGAAGGAGTCCCAAAAATGCTCGTTGAGTTAGCAGCCGAAGCCGAGCTTGCCGGTTGAGTTGCGGTTCCTAGGCCACCAGCTCCAAATAAGGAGCCAGGGTTTGTTGAAGCCATCGAAGCAGTGCGCCGCGTTAGATTGATCCCGGATACGCGATGGTGAATGAGCTTGATATTTTCGACAGAAACAGATTGAGCCACGAGCTGTGCTCATTCGATTTGAGTAATCTCTACCAAGCGTTAGAGCAGGTAATTGGCACTGGAGATTTATATGAGGTGGGAAGCTCGCAGACTCATGAGAATGAGTGGAACCAAAGTTGGCGAAGAGGAACAGTGTAAATAAAAGGAATTTAGCAAATTAAGATCTTACATCTGCGTGCTATCCTCTCCAACTCCCAGAGTAATTTGTGTTTACCAACTGTACAAAATATTGTAACAATAAATAGAGTGAAAATGGCTTATTTGCGGCGCAACAAGCCATGTCGGAATTAATGTTTCACCGGTTGCTTAGATCTGAACTTTATTGAATAAGGTACTCTTGTCAACAGTATGATATTTCCATTGGATAATTAAGGAAAACAGTATTCTTCTTCCTTTTGATTTCTTGCGCGCAACGTGCCACGCTTGGACAGCAGGTTAAATTAAGTGAACACTTAGTGGTCAGCTTTCAAAATGCCTGCTTTTCCAGCAAAAACATTCCGGCGTGCAACGACAGCCTCATCTTCGCTGGGAGAACGGATCGGCGCAGCATATAGAGGAGGCCTACCGAAGCATCCCTTTCTTCTCTTTGGTCTTCCGTTCATCATGATCATAGTTGCGGGGTCTTTCGCCTTGACTCCAGCTGCTGCTTTAAGATATGAAAGATATGACCGAAAAGTGAAGCAACTCTCACAAGAGGAAGCTATGGAATTGGGACTCAAAGGGGCAGACGGTGAAGAGGGAATTAGGAGAAATCCACGCAGAAGAGTTCTTGGAGATGAAAGGGAGGAATATTATGTGAGTTTATCTACCTCAACAAGCTCATTTAAGGCTATCATTGACGCCCGTTCAAGCGGCTCATGGCCAAAGACCTGGATAATTGGGAACAAAAGCGAGTCGAGAGGTTTAAGGGTGAACCTGATGGGAAGCTTTGAGCTTCTCGGTAGCTGAACCACCCCTTCTGAAGACGGGTGCTACTCTTGCTAGTTTAAAGCAGGATATTTCTTCGACTACCGGGCTTATGTTGGCCGTGGCAGACACGAGGGAACCGCATTGATGATGACATGATTTAAAAACCTATTTTCATCCTAGTGAGAGCCATTCCATCTTTTCTCAATCCCGCGCATGTCTGATGTGTCTAGAAGTTGACTCATTTAAGTATATTTCTTGGTCGTCAACTTCAGCTGAGCAAGCTAGTTTGCCTTCTGAATGTATCAATTTGCCATGATATCACTAGACTTCTATCTCATGCCTGGACCCTTTGAATCTTGTATAAAGTGCTTTGTCATAAAGTGCTTATCATGATCTTGTGGAGAGGTACAGTTTATACAATATAGGGAGGTATCCATCACTAATATAATCAAGTGATAGTCTGCATGGAGTGAAGCATAGATATCAGCATGATATCCCCTAATTTTTAGATTAAACATGCAATTACTTACTTTATATGTGAGGATGCTATCAACTGTTAGACCTAGATTAGCAGTATGTATTAAGTCATTTATTCTCACAACTATCTATGTGGTAACTAAACTTCTGTCGGACGCTGCTTGTGTCATGGCTCAGTCGTCGAATAACATGATTCTCAGCTGTTCTGCTCTTCTGATTAGGGATTAGAAACCCCTTTCGAGACCCCGATGATGCCTTGCCAGACTTGCCACAGCATTCTTCCAGGTTTCTTGAGGGGCTCGTCGAAGATCCAGAACGGCCGTTCGGTCTCACTGCATGGATTTTCTGCATATTTTGCCGCTTGACGACTGTCTCCACCCATAACGTCATACCAAGGGAACATCTTTTTCTTTGCCGAGTTTCTCAAACTCCATTCGCTATTTCCATGTCGGTCTGTTATTCACCTCCTTATGCTAGTTGTATTCATTATGGTAAACTGGTGATAACCGAACAAGCTCAATCCTTCTACACGCATTATAGAGACTTATGTGTCGGAGTCTGGCGTTTCATCATATCTTGGTTTCTCTCATGTGAGTCTTATAACCAGCTCAAACAAGCCTATGGCTTGGACCCGAGTCTACCTATTCCAAAGCCCCCCAATCCCGTTTCTCAAAATATCGTCGACGAGATCTTATGATAATCTTCTGGGGTCCTTTTCTTTGGATCTTAATTCATTACATTGCCACCATCTTTTCCTGCTCTGGTCCCGTCTCACTCACCTCCTCTCCTGAACAGAACGCTTCTTGGTATCAACACCTCAGTGAGGCGAATTGGAACGAGCTTTGCTTTGCTCCTGAACCTGCCATCATTCATCGACGAGATTCGTGTCTGAGGAAACAATGATTTGTGCTTAGAGCGAATACTCGAATTAATATTGAAATCATTCTCGGAGGGAAATTGTCCTTGCGGATGCCGGTGTCTTGCTTGTCGCGGCATTTCGAGATGGCACAAGGACCTCGCGCTTGATTGTGGGACTTCCGGTATTCAGAGATTAATCATCAGGCAATCTAGCTTTGGCAATCAACATGTCCACTACGACTGACCAAAGACAATCACCTTCGTCTCCGTGGAATCAGGAGTCGCAAAGCTTGCAATTAGATGGCCTCTCAAATCCAACGCCTATCTTCTCACTGCGGGATACTAATTCGTCTCCTACCAAAAGTGGCGACGGCCTGCAAAATGCTTCTTTGGAGCAACCGAGCCCTAGCTATTTTACCATCAAGGTGGAGGACTCGAGTGACAGACCGGTTGTGAGAGAAGGCATCAACGCCAAGAACCATCGGAATTCGTCCTCACGACCTCAAAATTTGCACTTGAGTCGGGATGCGCAATCACTCTACCGGGAAGTTACAGAAGGCTCTGTAGATCCGTCTCAGGCTCGCTCCGAAAATGATGCGGGTTCGCATAGAATCTCATCGAGCAGGGGTTTGAAAGAAAAGGACTCAATCGCCGCTTATAACAACCCTTCCTCGGGGAACCTGCCCCAGGCAACTGTCAATATCATGTCATGTGAGCGATGCGCAGAATTGCTCAAGACTTGTGGAAACGATGCTTTGTTACTAGATGTGCGGCCTTATGCACATTATGCCAGGGGACACATCAAAGGATCGCTAAACCTCTGTATCCCTACAACGCTCCTCAAACGAACTTCCTTTGACACCCAGAAGTTGGCCAACACCTTCACGAGTGATATTGACCGAAAATCGTTCTGGAGATGGAAACAATGCCGCTACATCATCGTATATGACGCTGCTACACTAGACATGAAGGATGCGGCGCTAATGATCAATTTGTTGAACAAGTTTACAGCCGAGGGATGGAATGGCGAAGGTTCGATCCTTCGTGGTGGGTTCGAGACCTTCTCCAATCAGTTTCCTGCGCTTGTTCAGCAGCCCCAATCATCAACCCCGGGAGCAAGTTCGAGGAAGCTCAACTCGATGCAGATTAGCCTTCCATCTTTTGCGCCTATAGCTGGTGGCTGTGCTTTGCCGGAATCTTCCTCTGCCGCGATTCCCTTCTTTGGGAATATTCGCCAGAATATGGATCTTATGGGTGGGGTGGGTCAGATTCCTCTCCAGCTCCCACAAAATTTTACAGATTTCAAAAGACGGTTGCTGCCACGATGGCTCCGTGACGCTTCCGACGCCGAAGATGGAGGTCAGAAGGTTTCAGAGAAGTTTCTGGAGCTCGAGAAGAAGGAATTAGACCGGATGAAACAAGCTCTGTCATATGAAAAGACCGGAGTTTCCACGTCGGTGGAAGCTCCGTCGAAGAAGTACCGTGTTGCCGGGATCGAGAAAGGTAATAAGAACAGATATAATGATGTCTATCCCTTCGATCATTCCAGGGTTCGACTGCAGGACGTTCCATCAGGGGGTTGTGATTACGTGAACGCGAATTATATGAAGGCCGAATACAGCAATAAGCGCTATATAGCAACGCAAGCTCCCGTGCCCGAAACATTCGATGTGAGTCCATCTATCGATCGACATCCTTCCTATTCCTCTATATCTTCAAGTGAAGATTGCCAAGGGGAAAGATTGAGATAAGCAGGCTGACAGAGACAGGACTTTTGGCGTGTGATCTGGGAGCAAGATGTTCGACTCGTCGTTTCTCTCACAGCAGAAATTGAAAGAGGCCAAGTTAAATGTCACCGGTACTGGGAGTCAGGGAATTATGGGCCGCTTCGAGTCAATAACTTTTCTGAGCGACGCATTCCTATGAAAGCGTCAGGGGCCAACAAGAACCGACCTCAGTCAACCCAGTCATTGTCGGATTCCAGCGAAGAAACCAGCGATCCATGCATTATCGTCAGACATTTTGGCTTGTCACACTCGGCTTTCCCATTTCAGCCACTGCGAGAAGTTACGCAGCTGCAATACCCCTATTGGCCGGACTTTGGTACTACCTCACAACCATCACATCTCCTTCAACTGGTCGATGAATGCAACGCAGTGATACGAGCAACAAGCAATACTGGCTTTGATAATCGCGAGGCAATGCCAGCCGAACACCGACCTGTATTGGTGCATTGCAGTGCGGGATGCGGCCGTACAGGTACCTTCTGTACAGTGGATAGTGTTCTGGACATGCTGAAACGGCAGCGCTCTGCACGAAAGACCGAATCACAAGGAATCATTGAACGACCTGATACCGAGTGGATATATAACGATAACCTGGACCTTATTGCAAAGACTGTCGCCGACTTTCGGACTCAGCGACCTAGCATGATACAAAATTTGAGCCAATTTGTCTTATGCTATGAAAGTGTATTAGAGTGGGTGGTTGTTCAAATGGACGAAGGACGTGAAAATACTTGACTCAAGCGCTGTCCATTGCTATACCTCGCATATACAACAAGCATCGAAGAGACAGATATCTCACAATCTGTCACATATGTCCATTTATACATGCTATTTGGATCTTAAAAGCGATAGCTGATGCAGTGGAAGCAGGTGAAGTATTTCATCTAAGCTTCTTTTTCCCTTCTATAAACTCATTTACCAGGTGTTCTCGGGCTGAGAATGATTGGCTTGCATATATTTAGAGATACCAGCAGGAACATTGTTTGATTTGTATTATGTGCACTGGCAGAGTCACAGTGAAGATGAATCCAGGGAAACAAATGGCTTTGATGGCTTTTAGTTTTTAATAGATAAGTAAAGGAGCATTAAGCCCACTTATTGCACATATAACTGCTAGACCTCAGGGTTCTGATGCCTAGAGTGCTGCCTGAGGACGACTTGGTAAGGTATCCTTAAAGGTTTACAGCCAGGCAACAATGGCGGGCGGTGATAATAAGATCTTTGGGATCATGGCAGCCCCCACCTAGAGCCTCTCGTTTCCCAAGACCTATAAATGATATGGCAGTGATGCAAGGCTGATGAACTATGATTTCGTTTTCTACAGGACAATTGGTAGCAGCTTCCTCCAACTTTTGTCACAATTGTTCCATCTAAACACCGGTGAAGCCCTGAGCCATGTTGCTCAATCTTCCACCAGAGCTAATCCAGCTTGTCCTTCAACATTCGACTACGCCTTCCTTTCTACAGGTGGAATTGTCCTGTCGAGCCCTGCATGAGATTGCTTCAAGTAGCCGGGAAGTGATTTTGCATCATCTGCATGAAACACCCGGCTTGAAGGTGGACACACGCAGTCTCAAGACAAGGCAACTGTTTCAGCTGCTCATGAAGCGCTCGTTCCAGCAGCTATATGGTGCACAGTTTTCCGCGAAATGTACAACATTCTGTTTTGAAGATTTCGCGCTCGATGCCCGGGCATCTTCACTAGCTTCTCATGGTGACCGGGACATTGCTCTCGTTCTGAAAGATCGGCAGGATGTCTATGTTTTCCAGGCCAAGGACGGGCAGCTGCACCTGAAGACCCAGCTGAGATCACCTCAGGATCAGCCAGGAAGGATAGAGGTGCTCAAAACAGCATTTGACAGAGAAGGAGGCGTTAACGTCCTTCATCGCCTGGTACCAGCCACAGACGAAGACGGCGTCGACGCCACACATCCATTCGTGAGACATGCGATACAATCCGGTCCCCGTGTTAGCGTCTACATGGCGCGTCACTCGCTTCAGACACTCAATGAGCCCATTCGCATGTGCGCTTTTCCAGACCATGCTGAGTATGAACCTCTGGCTCTTGCTGCTGCCGGAGAGAGCACATTTGCAATCTCCTGGCAGCACTTGCGTGAAACTGATGATTATGAGGTTGTTCTGTACAACTCTCCGAGACAATCGAACAGCAACACTCCTGGGGTGATCGGTACGTTAAAGCTTCTTTGCTGTTCTGGTTCACCCAGTGCTCTGAATATAAAGGACAGTCTTGTCATTGGCCGCTATCTGATGCAAGTTTAGATTGCAATTACAATGCTATCACACTTATCGACGGGAATAGACAGCGACAGAGTAGCGACAGGTATCGTCAAGCGGGCCTGTCCAGCCCTTATGATAATGGTCCTGCCATCGACATTTCTTTTAATGACAGATCGAGCCAGTTGCTCTATTATCACCGCGCTCAAACTTTATATGGTTCCTTTCAGAGGATTCAGAGTATAAATGCGCACGCCCTCCTGGTACAGCCAACTCTATATCAGAATTCGTGCATGGTGCAATTCTCGGACGCTTTGAGCCTTCTCTTTTCAATTGCGATACCCTTCTTTGGTACACATGCAACGCGGAACGAGAATAATGTTGAGATGTGCCATTGGCAGTACCTTGCCTTCGGTATAGCGACCCATCGGAAGGAGAACTGGACTGTCGCGTGCCTATTGAAATCCGAAGCCAAATGTCAAGCTCAAAACTGTGGGCACGTCCTGAACCTTGACCGTGGGCGACGATTCTCGCAATGGACAATAGTTGCTCGGCTATGGGGATTTCAGAACCCCACAAATTCTCTTGGTTGTAAACTTGCTGCGTCAGATCGTGGCACTCGCCTTGCTGTCGCAAATTGGAACGTCATTTACGTGTGGGCTCTTGAGCCAGATGCACTTATCGAAGAAAATGCGAACGAATTTTACCCTCCATCGTTTCGATCAGCGAGTTCAGGCATGATCGAACTACGACCGATTGTCCTCCGGATAGATGCAGTGTGCTTCAAGCTCTGTTTCACGCATCAAGAAGATGAACTGATAGCTATTACCGATCGGGGCGTAATGTACTGGGACCTTGGCCCGTTGGGTAAAGGGCAGAGAATCACTCAACGGCTTACTCTCTAAAAAGGGGGAATATTGAAGTGAAGAAATAGGCGGAGGCCTGGAATTTTGTTTGCTAAACTGAGCATGCGAGGAAGGTGACTTTGATACCCCAGGATTTCTCTTTTTCAGACCTTTATATTTTGCGGCGCGTTGCTTTTAGAACGGGTGACCATGAGCGCGGGAATTGAGATCAATAGACCCCTGTCGGATCATCTACTGTGAGAAATTTCGCATCAAGCCAGATGTAGATAATGCCATCACGCATAATGACACTGGCTCTCCATATCTCGCCGAAAAGATAGGGTCGAGTGTTGCAGGCCGTCGATGGTGCCCGAGGAAGAAGTAAAGAATGTTTGGCATCGGATAACGGGATGGTGCTGGACCCTGGCCTACAGCAGAAGAGTTCCTGCCACATGACATCTTTACCGAGTTCACGTTTATGGCGCTTTCAAAGTGACAGCTCGCCGCGATGAGAATGAGACAATGCTCTGGATGAAAGGTGGGTGGAGTAGAATGAAGAACAATCAACATGTGAATGCACCGAGAAAGATGCGTCTACGTCTAAACGTTAAAAGGAAGAAGTAGAATCCCCCGCGTCGGCTGGGGCTTCCTTGGACGCGAGGGTCTGATTGGAAAGAGAGGCATAGACAGGAAATCACGACCGTGCGGATATGCGTCGTAAGACTTGAAGTCATTACGCGTCCTGTCCACGAAGCTAGAGATGGAGGACTGAGTGATATACGGAGGGATCAAATGTGGCATTCATTGTTGCCCTTCACCGCTACCTGACATGGCCAAAAATGTGATAATGAGGAAGACCCACCAATATCTAACGAGGTATTGTCAGAATGAGGCCTTTCAGTTTTGGACAGGAGACGCCATAGAAGAATTCGAGAAAGAGGACAGAGCACTTACTTCTGGAAAAAGGTCTTCTCAACAATTTCTTCCGGATTTTTCCCATCTGGGCCGACCACAACAGGCCGGTTGAGATGCGGACGCGGACCGGCTTCGCTGGATAGGAGTTCTATGTTCAAGCCCGCCGAGCTGGATGGTGCCGCAGATGATGGAGACGCCTCCACTGAAACGTGGTAAATCTCGTTCGAGGGTCCAAGATGAAGTCGGAGAGTTGGCTTCTGATCCTCATTCTCTGCAAGCAAAGAGAGCGACGTAAGAGAGCCTACCCATTGTTTCGGGTTGGTTGGCGTGGAGGTGAAGAGACCGACGCGGACGAGATCTTGGGCTTCCGCTTCTATATCACGGTGGGCTTCAAGATCCGCAATCCTTGGGGGAGAGTATGCTACCACATCTGACGTTAAAGATGCAGGATCGTAGGAGATGCGGGCGAGCACCGAGGGTTGAGACGAGGCTACCGGCCAATACAAAATGTCGGCCGCAGCTTGAGCGGAGGACGGAGATGCGGCGAAAGCCCGAGAGGAGAATAGGGAAAGGATTGGGAGGATGACCTGAGAGACGTGCATATTGAAATATGGCGGTAAGGATGAGGAATATGAGATGTCGGTCGGATCTCGCAGTGAAACAGTGAGAATTGAGGTGGAGCAGATCTATCGCATCATCCGAGGGTGCAGTGAGGAGGATTCCACTATTTCGACAAACGTAAGATCAGCGTCGAGCAATAATAAATCAAGTAGGGAAGGAATCTAGTGATGTGGGATTTTAGCTGCACAAATACTCACTATAAATTCTGGGAAAACAGTATGCGTATCAGTGCTCCTGGTAGTTGAATGGTCAGGAGGGAAGTTATGGGATGTCGTTAACTCTCCATATGTAGGTCATAGTCTAGATTGACCTAGTTTAGTAGCTAGCGGTACCTCTCTATGTTCGGTAGGTATTAGCGCACTGGAAGTACCAGGGGTACCAGACATATGGTACGTGATTGGTACCAAGCTATTATTATCAGTATTATTAATATTATCTTCATCACATGATTATGAATATTTTGCTTTCATGTGCCGGGCATATATTTGCGAACTGATTAACAAACAGTCTCTTGAACATGCATTCAGACTGATATGGCCTCTATTGCTCTACACCCCAAGTGCCAATAATTACAATGTACCCTGCTACCCAGATATGCCTAGTAGTGCCTCAAGGGAGTCAAGGGCCGCAAGGCATACCTGAGGGGTATCTGGTAGTTATCAGAATTGAATATATACGTCATCGAAGGACGCTGGAGCCACATATATATTACTCTACTATCTTGCCCGTGTCATGAAGAAGTCAGTTCAAGGCGGCCACAGCCGAACAGGAAACCAAGAAAGACCAGGAGCAGAAGAAGTCCATCGCGAATGCTCAACACGTGGCCCAACAAGTGCAGTACGGCATGAATGGTGATCTCAATGTCTGTCAGACAGGCTTTCGATAAAACCACATCCCCTCTCTCACTCACGACTAACAGAATCGGGGCCCGGGGACTGTGCGGTATACATCCCATATAGCCGAGTAAACAGTTCTGCTTCCATACGCTCCGCTGCCCATGGCCCTTCCTGAATCTCTTTCATCATGTCTGTTCCTGGAGGAAAATCAAATTCAAAAGATGCCTCCCCCTGTCCACGCATATTACAGAGGACAGCTTGCTCATAGTGACAGCGTAGAAGGGCATCTATGACACGCTTGGGATTTAGAGGATCCCAGCAAACACGCTCGAGGACTCTGTCATGAAATTCCCAGGCGTTGGGTTGAAAGCTTTGGACTCGGTACCCATCACTTGGATTCGGCTATTGAGTAGTCGATCCAGAGGGCATGCACATCCGCCCGAAGTAATATCCCGTTCTGCGGGGAATTCACTCCGGGTGGCTGATTATATGTGACTAGCTGAGAATATCCATGCCTCATAAATACCTCATAAAGAGAGACGGGGAAAATATGTGCTGCGTCGAAACCAATCCAATTGGTTCTTGCTTCATAGTTAATTTGGCCAGAAATAACGCATCGACCATCTCGCTCTCGGACTTGTTCGCGGAATGCGTCTTCGCGCGATGTGCTTGACTGGGAAAGTATACGTGGTATGAATTGCTTGTCACTGGTGCACATCCGTTCTCCTGGAATAATGGGAGTGAGGATATAGAGACCGTGTTCAATCAGTTCATCAGTGGCAGCTAATAGAGTATTCGAACTGTGATGACGTGCTTCAAATCCACCAGGCGCGGAGAACACAACATACAACATGTTGAGGAACTGAGCTTTTGTGAGATTATTCGCAGCACATAGTCCGCCCTGAGTTTCGCCTGGTGCTGAGGAGAATTCAAGCCATACATTCCGCAGTGCTGCCCGCCGAGATGGAAGTATTGCATGATGTCGCTTCCAAAGTTGTAACTATACTCGATGTGTCTCACCAGGAGAGGTCCTCTGAGCTACCCAAGCACGTAGAAGTTTGAAGACTTGGCCCGCCAGTTGGCTATCTCTTATCAGTCAGAAAGTGAGACTGAATGCTGAAGAAACTGACGAAGGAGCGAATCGAGCTAGCTTTCACTAAGAACAAATAAGCTGAGCAGATGGAAGAAAGAAGGAGACAAAGATACTGAAATCAACAGATCAATCGACCTCTCGGCTATTAAGATCAATTGCTATCATGGTTCATGCAATGGAAGAAATTATCTGTAAGTAACAATGGCAGATTGACTTCTTCATGACACAGGCAAGATAGGTAGAGCAATTTCTATGTCTCCAGCGTCTTCGATGACGTATCTATATATTCAATTATGATAACTCACCTGGAGAGTGCGTAGTAGACAGATAAAAGGTCACAATCAGTCTGAATGCTAAGGTAGTTCAAGAGACTAGACTACCAATTATGGACCTGCTCTCTCCATCGGGCATCGAGCTCTAGTCTAGCCCTTGGTCGGTAAGTGAATGATCGACAATCCCCACTACGTACTACTATTTAGTATTTACCCCACGCGGAGCTCACCCCTCCGTAAGTTGTACACTGTAGATAGTTGTAGCTCAGCCAGTCTGACAACTTGAGCAGGCAACAATCTCTTCGGTAACATCCACCCAGTATGGTTTCGCTGCCATATCGTCTTCCGTCTAGGCAGAGTTCTCGACAGGCTTCACGAGACTCTCGTGACTTCATTCAGGTCCACCAGGATCATTACATCGGAATAGATGTCGGTACTGGTAGTGCTCGCGCTTGTATTATCGATGGCAAAGGCAATATTGTTGGATTAGCTTCAGAGAATATTGGTCTCTGGCAGCCCCAACAAGGTTACTATGTACGTCCGCTTGGCTTCTTCCCTCCTTGCTTCTTGACTGTTGCCTGACAATTCGTCAAAGGAACAATCCACGACCGATATCTGGCGATGTATATGCCTGTCCGTTCAGCGCGCTATTAGCCAGCATAACATCGACCCAACTACTATCCGGGGCATTGGGTTCGACGCGACGTGCTCGCTGGCCGTATTCTCCAATGTTACAGACGAGCCCATATCCGTCACCGGGCCGAACTTCGATTCTGACCGCAATGTGATTCTGTGGCTGGATCATCGACCAGTGGAAGAGACGGAAAAGATCAATGCTACCAAGCACAACTTGCTGCGATATGTCGGAGGGAAAATGTCGATCGAGATGGAAATCCCCAAGGTTCTGTGGCTAAAGAACAATATGCCAAAGGAACTCTTTGACCAGTGCAAATTCTACGACTTGGCCGATGCCCTGACGCATATTGCTACCGGTAATGAAAAACGAAGCTTCTGTAGCGTGGTCTGCAAGCAGGGGTATGTGCCCGTTGGCGTCGACGGAAGTGTGAAAGGTTGGCAGGAAGATTTCCTCACCGAAATTGGCCTGGAGGATCTGATGGAGGACAATTTCAAGCGCATGGGAGGCGTTGATGGGGTGGTGAGCCTTTTTCATTTCTCTCCTTATCTCAAGACACACGACTACTTTCAGCGCTGTTGAACGCTGACTTGTTACAGAATGGTGATTATCTCAGCGCGGGTGAATTAGTCGGAACATTGTGCGAAAAAGCAGCCTCCGAGCTGGGGCTGCCAGCTGGCATCGCCATCGGCAGTGGTGTTATCGACGCATACGCTGGTTGGATAGGCACTGTTGGCGCCAAAGTCGAGTTAGAGTCCGAACAGCTGAGCTCTGAAGTTGCCAAGAACGACAAGACACAGGCTTTCTCACGCTTGGCTGCTGTCGCGGGTACATCAACTTGCCATCTGGCCATGTCGCCGGACCCTGTATTTACTCCTGGTGTCTGGGGACCATACCGTGACACAATCCTGCCTGGGTATTGGATGGCCGAAGGTGGACAGTCCGCCACTGGTGAATTACTCAAGTATGTGATTGAAACTCACCCAGCTTTCAACCAGGCGCTCTCAATTGCCGAATCATACAATGCCAATATCTACGATTATTTGAACGAACATTTGAAGGAGATGGCCCAGGAACAGAAGGCACCAAGCATATCCTACCTGGGCCGCCATGTGTTCTTCTATGGCGATCTTTGGGGTAACCGGTCGCCCATCGCAGACCCCAACATGAAGGGTTCTATTATCGGCATGGCCAATGACAAAACTGTCGACGGCCTTGCGATCCATTACTATGCAACTCTTGAGTTCATTGCACTGCAAACGAGGCAGATCGTCGAGACGATGAATAAAGCCGGCCATAGCATCACATCCATCTTCATGTCCGGATCTCAGTGTCAGAATGACATCTTGGTCCGGCTCATTGCAACAGCCTGCGACATGCCAGTCCTTATTCCTCGTTATATTCATGCTGCGGTTTGCCATGGTGCAGCAATGCTGGGAGCCAAGGCCGCGAGTGCCGACGCCGAAGGCAAAACCGAGGACCTGTGGGAGATCATGGATCGTATGAGTAAACCAGGAAAGAAGGTCGTGCCGACAGAAGACGAGAATGAGAGAGCTTTGCTCAACGTCAAGTATAAGGTCTTCCTAGAACAGTGCTACAAGCAACTCGAGTATCGAAAGTTGGTTGATGAAACCGTGAGCTCGTGGAAGCTTGGTGACACATGACTTTGAGCTCTCGTTTTGAGAAGCTCTTCTGTTGGATGGGACGAGTCTGGTACTTGCGAATATCCTTTTTTCTTTCCCCTGGCCCAGCATTTCGGTTTAAATTATCTTCTACCCAGACAATTTCATTAGAGGCAAAACAATAGGCCACTTGGATAATACGTTTGAAAATCTAATCTGTAGATATCTAATTGCGGCTTGCGGCCACGCCGACTAGCCCTAGAAGTGAAAAGCCAACAGACAGTCCTCCAAGATGAGGATGTGTCCTCAGCAACAGCAGAGTTGTTATTCACGGTATCACTAGGTTGAGCAGAACCAGAATCTGGCCATCACTTCTAATCATATTCTGATAGACAAGGCCAAAAGCAGATACGGCGTGCATTCGACAAGCCACTGTATAACTGTACGCCACTCTAAAGCAGCCGGTATATCAAGTTTGCGCTATCCTTGGAATCATCAAAACCAAAACCAGAAGACTCCTATACATCAATTAGAAAGCCCTGCCTCTTGTCGGCCGACCAATCGTGCGGAAGCTCTCGGACCTCATGGGCCCAAGAGCCAGCGTGTCGAAGCGATCGACACCCATCGTGTCCACATTACTGTAGCCGGCCAAGTAGAACCCGATAACCACCACCAGGTAGGTGAGTACGAGAATCGAGCCCTTGAAGTAATTGCTCTTCCCTTCTCCATACACGTAGGACAGGAGGAATACGCAGAGTATAACAGTTACCATATCCCATTGAGGGAAGATAAGGCTGTAATCATAGTGTCAGCCCATTTTCTGCAAGCCATCTATGTATGCGGCCAGAGTGCAATGCTTACTTGAAGGAATGCGTCAAAAGATCCGAGGGGTCGAGGATACGGCTGTAGATTGCACTGAAGAGGACCAGGGCGGGGATCTGCAGCAGACAGACTTGCAATGCGTAGGCCGAACCAATTTCCATGGACAACGCAATGTTACCGTTCATGGCGAAGGAAATAGCGTTCTGTTCAGGTGTCAGATTCAGGGTTCTGCAGATATCGATAGTATTGGGCTTACCAGGAATTCCGTAGTATTGGGGACCAGTGCGAAGAGGGTGATTCCGAGGAATTTCTCGTCTATGTCAACGCTCTCCAGGACAACGTCGACGGTGTTCACGAGAATCTCGGCTATGATGGCGTACAGTATTGTGGCCACGAGGAGAATAATCGAGCTCTTAGCTTTGCTCCAATTTGGCGCATCATGGCCGCCGCTAGCGTGTGTGTGCTCAATCGCGACATCGTCTTGGTCCTCGAGAACGGACTTCGAAAGATCACCTGCGGCCTTGATGCTGTGACGTGCAGTGCCCTGCTGGACGGACGACTTGCGTGTCCGAGCGACATCACGGGCAGCAACAGCCGCCGCCGTCGCTGCGACTTCGGTCACCTGGCGCATTAAATCTTCGTTGTCTCCTCCAGTGTATCCTCGGAACCCTTTGAAATAACCGTCCTCACCCTCCGTCCGTGGAGGAACGAGATATGGCATCGCACCTTTATCTCGGGCCGAGCTCGACTCGGGCTGGTGTGGAGCGTCCTCATTGGCATTTTCAGACAAGCCAACCTGCCTCAGGGACTGTCCCAAGATCCTCTTATAGAGCTGTGAGTCGCGAATAGAGCCTCTAGCGTTGGGAAGCCCACCAGGGGCGTTTGCAGCTCCACCAGGGAATAGCAGATGTCTGGGTTCATAGGCGGATTGCTCCTGCTGGAGGGCTGCAGCCTTCTTTTCTTCGGCTTCCGTGGCCCAGATGAGGGCAGCATGGGTTCGGAGTGTGAACCATAACCCAATTATATAGGATAGGAAGAGAAACAGGGCGGCAAACCATGAATAAGGCTGAACTACTTTTCGGAAGAAATTGTCGTCCACAGCTGGAACTTGGGCAAAGTAACAGCGGCGGCAGTCTTTGATGCCCGAGTCCGTAGTCTCAGCGCACGAGTAGCAGTTCAATTCGTGCTAAGCAAACCGGTGATTAGCAGCAACCGACAATGAGAGAATTGGGATACATACACTGCCGTAGATCTGGTAGAACAGCGTGGGACCGAATGCAGCGATCACGGCGAACATCAACATGGTCGACGTAACTCCGGCAGATTTGACGTTGAACCGCTGCGTCTTGCGTTTAATGGCGCCGAAGCACATGGACAGCCCAGGCAGAAAGAGTATACCCGCGAACATGCTACCAATGATACTGCCCTCGACGAGCTGTGATTTGCCTTCTGTCAGGGCAACACAGTACAGGTAAACTTCAACGACAGTCGAGAAGAAAGCGTTGACCGCGGCACCCAGTCCCATTGATGATTGTGCAGAGATGGACGCAACGGCCTGCCCGATGAAGTAGGCCAGAGGAATAATGGAGATCAGTGCGAGAGTGAAGATGAAGCCAGGATGTGTCACCCAGTTATGCAGACCTAGCGTTTCAGCCAACAGGAAGTAGTCGAAGACGACAAACAGAACGACACCAAGGAGATTGATGAGAAAGATATTAGTACCATCCACGGTATACTTCCAGTAGCTCAACCCAGCCGCACGGTACGTGCATAGAAGAATAGACGACGGGGAGCCGGGACTCAGGCGAGTATAAGATGTATCAGAATGAAAGGACAAGGCCAACGGGTGACGACGAAGATGGTCAAATAGGATGAGAGTCACGCGTCCCATGGGGATCCAGAACACAAGCAACCAGCATACCATGGACACAAAAAGCATCAAAGGCCCAACCAAAAAGTAAAAGAAGACGAAGAACACGACACGTCCTAACGTCCATTCTCCGCGGCCGAACAAGCGGCGTTTCGAATGCAGGTTGCTTTCACGAGGAGAGATTCTTTGCGTTCTGCCAAGCAGACTGTCCTGCTCGCTCACAGAGTCAATACTATTGCGACGCCTACCCACGAGGGATCGGTTGCTACGGGGGCCAAAGAAAAGCCTGCCGTGCTCGAGATCACCGTTCTGCCATTGCTCATACTCACTAATGCTGCGGCCTTCGCCTTCATCTTCCTCTGCGTAGTGTTCGTCGGTCTCCAGACGAACAAAAGACCCGAACGGATAGAGGAGGTACCATGAAAGACCCGAGAAGACTTTCCCGTACTCCACTGCGCTAGAAGAATATGCAAATGTAAAACATGCGATGGCACCGATGAGCGCTGCAAGAGCGAGCCACCACCCGAAGAAAGCCGTCCACAGCAGGTTGGCCAAGAAGAGTATATTTCCTACTCGGCCGCCGGGAGAGGAATGAATATCACCCTCAGCGGTCTTTTCCACTGAACGACTCTTCTTGTAGAGAGCAGGCTTCCATAATCTGATACCGAATGGGTGCGTTTCATTGATGGCCTGCTGACGATCTTTCAGGGTGAAGCTCTCTGCATCACTCGTATCCCCGTCATCGCCATCACCGTGACTGCTCCCATGCTGGGAGCTGGCTTTCGACTGCTGCGACGGCGGTCGCGGTCCTATAGCCTCCATGCCGGACTCTGGTAAGAGAGATTCCTCCTCGCTGTCGTCGTCATCAGAGTCCGCTCGTGCCAACGGGCTGGGCCGAGCGTTCAATCTGCGCCTCAGTGTCGAGCTCTGTTTCCTCAATGGGAGCAGCCTCGGCGAAGGCTGAGGGTTTGACCCCTGTTGTTGCATGGCTATATCCTCCTCGACCTCCTGCACATCATCATCTGTCGAAAACTCCTGGCCCTTTTTCGGGACCTGTCGCCTTGAAGATATCCGACGCGTCACAGATGGCTTCCTCGGCCTATCGGACGGCAACGCTGCCACAGGTGGTGATTGGGAGGAAGGTATGCGACTGGAGTCTTCGGCCTGGCTTTCATTCGGCAATAATGTATCCAAATCCCTTAAATCAGAAGGACCTATAGTTCCTAAAGACGGAGAATGACAAGAAATAATAAGCAGATTTATTCTCTCAAGGTCACAGGAAACGCGGACACACCGTAGCTTCTTCTACTGCTCGCCATAGGTCTGGTCGGACGAATGGTATCAGACGATGTAGAGCCAGTGCTTACGGTCGAGCTCAAACGCGATGTCGCTTCAGCTTGGCTGAAACGAGAAATATCTGAAGCTCTCTGGCTGCTATCCATTGTTTCTCTCTGCGCCCAACTATTTCCATTCGATTCTTGCGATCAAAGTTTATCAGGAGGCTGGGATGGAGTACGAGGGATCAAAGATAATGCGGAAAAGAGAAGCGACTCGAAAAAACAAAATCAGAAACCGCAAAAAGTGGCCTGCACTTAGAATAATAAGAAGTTAGATTCTCGAGATGATCCAAAACACATTGTGTAGTGCAGCAGTGGGCATTCGTAGATGCCTGACAAGCTGGTCAAAGAACATAGGCAGGAAGAGCCCGAAAGTGGAACAATGGATAGACAGATACTGGATCGCGGCCAAAAGATCAACTACGCAAAACACCCTACTAGTACTAGTAGTAGACTAGAGAGATCAGAAGATAGCATCATCGCACTGTAGACTACCCCCGCTGCAGTCAGCTGGGAACCAGCACGAGTTGACTGAGAGGTCCTGTGAGATGATATCTAAGGATGTTGTAAGTGATAATCAACTCTCAGCTCAACGTGATTCGAGCTCGAATCTCCATTAGTGTAGGTTGGTCTCAGGCTCTCAGCCTACTTGAGTCTTTAACACCTCGGGTGGATATCCACCTTTTTGTCCTCAGGCATGAAAGATTACTGGACCCTTCGGTGGATGAATGACCGCGCATCAACAGTGCAACGGACTTTATTTTTTCCGATATCAAACACCGCCACTCCACTTACACCTTAGGAAGTGTGGCTGCTAAAGAGTGGCTGGTGCTCCTATTGCTGATATCAGCTAGGTATCTACCTACTAACTAGGTACAGCTCACCTTCTCCTACTTGCTAGCTGCTTCCAGGACAACTCTCCGCCCATCCATCCATAACTCCTCTATTTTCCGTCCATCGTTGGGCTCTTGATCTTCGACATACCTTTTTGTCTCTTGCGTTTGAATTGGTAAATCCTCGAAGGTATCGGTTGTTGTGTGGTCAGCAGCTTGTGGATCAAGAGGAGCGTCATCGGCCGACATCCACCATGGCGCTGGACAACTACTATCGCAATAAGATCGAGAGCATGAAGCTCGAGATTATCCAGGGTCAGGCTGTTTTACGTCGATTGGAAGCACAGCGCAACGACTATAATTCGCGAGTTCGTCTACTACGAGAGGAGTTGGGCTTGCTTCAACAACCTGGTTCTTATGTGGGTGAGGTCGTGAAGGTGATGAGCACCAAGAAGGTTCTTGTCAAGGTACATCCAGAAGGAAAATATGGTACGTTTTAGGCTCTGCAGTTGCTGGGGTTTTTGATCGAGGTCACATAGATGAAGTGCTAACTTAAATGTGGTGCTGTAGTCGTCGACATTGCAGACGGGGTCGATATCACGAAACTTACTGTCGGCAAGCGTGTCGCGTTGCTTTCCGACTCTTATAAACTAGAGAAAATGCTTCCATCATCTGTCGACCCGCTCGTTTCGCTTATGATGGTCGAGAAGGTGCCCGACAGCACTTACGATATGATCGGAGGTCTTGACCAACAAATCAAGGAGATCAAGGAAGTCATTGAGCTTGGTCTCAAGCACCCAGAACTGTTCGAATCTCTTGGTATTGCTCAGCCCAAAGGTGTTCTTCTTTACGGGCCGCCCGGGACGGGTAAAACGCTGCTCGCCCGAGCGGTGGCCCATCACACCGATTGCCGGTTCATCAGGGTCAGCGGGTCGGAACTCGTCCAGAAATATATTGGTGAGGGTAGTCGTATGGTGCGCGAGCTGTTCGTCATGGCTCGAGAACACGCACCGAGCATTATCTTCATGGACGAGATTGACAGCATCGGTTCCAGCCGTATAGACTCGGCTGGCTCTGGCGATTCGGAAGTGCAGCGTACAATGTTGGAGCTGCTCAATCAGTTGGATGGGTTTGAGCCCACAAAAAACATCAAAATCATCATGGCTACAAACCGACTTGATATCCTGGATCCCGCTTTGTTGCGTCCCGGAAGAATTGACCGGAAGATCGAGTTTCCACCGCCATCGTAAGATTCAATCCGTTCTTTACCCAACCGCTTATTTTCCATGAAGTATTTATGTTTGTGACTTACTAACTCATCTCTTCTGTGTGATAGGGTGGAAGCTCGTGCGGATATTCTACGCATCCACTCACGGTCGATGAACTTGACACGAGGCATCAATCTAACGAAGATTGCGGAGAAGATGAATGGATGCTCGGGAGCAGAACTGAAGGGTGTGTGCACCGAGGCAGGCATGTACGCCCTTCGAGAACGGCGAGTGCACGTCACACAAGAAGATTTTGACCTGGCCACTGCCAAGATTCTCAACAAACATGATGACAAGGAGGTTGCTGTCTCCAAATTATTCAAGTAGAGCGCTCGAGAGTTTTCTGGAAGGGAGGAGGAACGGAAGTGGTTTAACCGCTGAAGCGAGTCTCTCGGGCGACGAACGACATGTAACAATAGTTCTACTTCAAACATGGTCCACACCATTACTTTACGTCCTCCAGCGAATACATGGCATTTGCTACTTCATATGACTTGAGCTTTGCACAATGTATATGGCTAACTGCCAAGACAAAGCGGCGATTGAAGTGCATAACATTACATCAAGTCTGCCATCGCAGGGTGTATGTAGCCTGTAGGCGACGTGGATCGAATGTCTAGCCGGCGGGTGTTGGGTCCTCATGCTATCTGCTGCCTCGGTGTTGACGTAGCACCTGGGCAAGATGATTGAGACTGACTTTGTAACATTCCTACATCGACACGTCGTAGATAGCGGTAGGTTGCACGGTAGTTCTTGGCGACAAAGACGGTCCGTGTTCCGCATACCTTGCGCATTATTAAACAGATCGACGGAACATACGGTATAGCATACGAAAACGCATCCCACAGCGTATGCGAGATTGCGAAGCAACTAGATAGATACTCACTTGCGAGTCCTAGACACCCAACATATTAGATACCCTGAGTGATAAATGCCTTAATCTTCGAGGTTCAGAAATGCCCAGAGGTCACTATTGGGAGACTCTCGACACCCATCGTTCGATGGACTTGGCAAATATGCATGAAGTTATGACCCCTACTCAGGCTGAGGCTGCTGAGCCAAGAAAAACAGCCAAGACTATCAAGGACGATGTTGGTATGTGGTCCAAGTAAGGTAGTAAAAACTGCCTTATCATTGCTACAGTCTTATCTCCAGTGACAAGAACTTGATGGATCTACCCAGTCCATGGGAATAGGGGATATGTACGTACGTACTCTAGCGTGAGTAGGCAGATGATCTGCAAGGATCTTCGCTTGCTCGACGATCATTCTCTCCAAAGCAAGTACCTCTCTGCCTCCCTATCTAGCTACAGGTGATACTTGGATAGTACAGTAAGAGAATGGCATCATGATGTAGGTAACCTCCTCCATCCATGGGTTTGGGGCAGAGATAACCAACATGAAGTTGAACAAGTGCTTTTCATACTGAGTGTTCCCTGTTAAACTAAGATACTTCTTCCAATATGGAACAGTATCTATCTATACAACAGCGAAGGCAGGTACCTAGCAAGTTGACGCGTCGTTCAAACAGACATCTTTCCTGCGGGACGCTTTGTGGCATACGCGTGACCATGAGTGGATCCTCTTTCTAAGATGGTCTCGGCTTTGGTGGGCCACTCCAGATCTGATGACCCCTTTGGTCTAGTATCATCTATCCATCTACAGAAGTACAGAGTAAGTTTGTCTTACATATCTGCTTACTCCAAACTAACTGAAATTTTTAGTTAGGGAGCAGGTCTTCATAATAATGATGTTAAGAAGATTAATCACTTATTAACAGTAGAGGCTGAAGCCCCCCTTCTGTTTGACAGTTGTCTCCATCCTTACTACTCAATACGTGTCTACTCTGTATTGCATCCCCCTTCTCGGGCGATTCGGTCCCTTCCAAGAATACGCAGTGCTTTGAGTACATTGGATACCTACATGATAGGCGAGTCCCGTATTCCACCCTTGTCCTCCAGTCCGTCCAATCTTAGGCCTCCTCGTGCGGCTGGGCTGTGCCTCCCTTGCGCCTCTCGTTCCGCCGATTTGGCCAAGTCAACAGAGATCAATATCAGTCCATCCTGATTCTGAAGTTATCCACATGCGGCCAGGATCAACGAAGTCCGCGCCCTTTCCCGAGAACTCCCAACCAATGATAGCTTGCTTGCCTTTGTTTCCTGACAGGTTGCCAGATCGTCTGCAACTTCCTACCCCGTAACTCTTGTTCTAAGTATGTAGACTATGTGAGAGGTTGTCGGAGTCTTGCACTCTTTGCTTTCAGAATCTCCGACACGGTCAGAGCGGACTGTCTCTCCCTGGTTTAGTCCCTCTCTGGCGGGCGAGATTCCTCCGTAACTAGGACTCTCCTCATTCTCCGGAGTGGGCTCACCCTTTTCGTTTTCATGGAACTTCTTTCTGGTATCTGGATACTTACCTATGATTGGCACAGTAATGATCATAAAACATAATATCCCTTAAGAAAAAGAAAATAACCGACAATCAGTTCTTGGCTCATCTACAAAATAATTCTTTATCCCAAAAGTGAAGTCGCTACTATCTCTGTGTCTTCTGTACAACATAATGCAATCGATAATCAAAATCCTTCGCCTATAGAGAGGTACCTCCGTGTCTTAAATATTAAAGATAGGATCTCTCTTGCATACTGAACCAATATAAAGACCTCCTTCCATCTCTCTGTGAGTAAACACTGTTAACTCTTTACCTGTCAATCTAAGTGACTCCTTTATCACCTTGTCTACCCAGTCCGTTCACCGGGCTCTTTGAGTCTTCCACCAGCCTTCTAGAAGAAAGAGCTGGCTTCTTATCTTGGCTTCCCCGGACTTGCTCTTTTAGTCCTCCCGTATCTCGCTACCCCGTCCTCCGTACGCTCCGTACCATACAATTAAGGTAGTTGATGATTGAAGGAGTTAAGGTAAGCCTTGATCCATCCATCCATCCGTCATCCCCCAACTGGCTTCTGCCTTTCTTGTTCACCGGAATCATCTTTCGAATGTGGCTGCATCCAATGTCGATTCTTATTCGATATTGCCGCCCCCATTTTCCATTTCCCCTTCTTTCAAAATGAACAACTTATTTTCTTACTACATGATCTACATCAGCCATGGTCCCACGCTAGTACTCCCAGTACTTCCGCTATCTTGTCTTTGTATTGTCTTACCATCATTAATTATCATATCAGTGTGGTGGCCAATTTATCCGGCTGTACTTAATACTAATATACATCATTCAAGCACCCGTATCATTGAACCTTTGTCATTATTTTACTGTCGCCACTCCTCGCCTCGTTTACATTTCACGTTCCTTTCAACTGATAGATGCCGCTAAGGTCCTAACTGCTCCAACATATCGGGTCTGTCCTGCGTGCAACTTCGGCCAACCCCGGTTCAATCGTATATGATGGCCGAAGGCGAACTATGGTATTCATTAGTCACTGCCATCGATCCGGTTAATATCAAAGCCATGCCGGCTGTCCTACTATCAACTATCAACCTGCTCGAAAATGAGCTGGCCAAAGCCAGGGCCGCTCTCAAGGAAATCCAGCCCAATGCTGCTCTCAGGTTCAATGCTGGGGATGAGCTCGCCATTGGTGCCGTCGCCGCCTATCGTCAGAATCTCATTGGGCGTGCCCGGGACTTCTACTACGGAACTCGACGATTGACCCCCAAGGAACTGGGCCTTGTCCCAGTCGTTCGGGAGGTGGAGGTAGCCTCCGAGGAAGAAGAGGTCCACCAGGAGGAAAATCAGTGCGCTGTGACCGTAATTCCGTCGAAGCCAGTATCTCTCACGGATGTGCTGTCCAATAGCTTGATTCTGGATCATATGGCTCCCTATTTGTCGGTTTCGGGCCTGTTCTCATTGGCATCAACATGCCGCACCCTCCGAACCGTGATCATGGAGACACCTTACGTCTTCCGGCATCTTGACCTAAGTCAATGTCGCGGGGCGCAGCTGCAGAAGAGTTCGACAGTTGACTCTAGGACTGAGGCCTTGGGTAGTGAACTCGTGGACGAGTCTCTTACCGAGGACGAGTTCTACTCGGCTCCCTTAAAGAAGATTTTCACAAAACTCGAGCACAGATCACTCTTACAGGACGTGCGCACCTTGATCTTGGATGGGCTACCGGTCCCGGCGGATCTAATAGCAGACATTGTGCTGACAGACCGCTTCAATGTGAACATCCTGTCTATCAGAGGGTGTCAACATTTGAACGAACGTAAACTCATGCAAGTCCTTCAATATGCAGTACGTCCAACTCGCCCTGCCGGCACCCCCCGGGTGAAAGGAATCTATTTTTTCACGCCACCGAGTCAGCCACAAGCTGCAGCACGAAGCAGGTACCGCAACTGGTGGAGTTCGAGGTGTGACGGTCAAACGCCGGTGGAAGCGAGATCGCCATCGCGTCAATATAACGAGGCTCTTGAGCCTTACCAGCAGAACGCCTGGTACACTCCGTCCGGCAGGTTATTGACCGCTAGCATCGAGGAAGGCTGGGCACAGACAATTCAGAGGTGCCACGGCATCATCGCTTTTGACACTGTGCTGTGCCGTGGGCCAAGACACGACCCCAATGCTATGTTGATGACCCAGGATGGGTCTCAGCAGGAAGGCCACTTGCTCGGCCCAGCGATTGCTACTGTTGCCCTCGGGTCCCGCGGATGTGACGGTTGTCGTAGCTCTCCCGAGGGTCCAGCGATCTGGGGCCAGTCCCCGGAGGAGACCTTTCCTCTGCTCACTCCACCCCCTTTTCACTCATCTTCTATTGTGGCGGCGAAGCGCCCTTCGCTTTTTCCAGGGGAAGAACATCCTGCCCTGATTGCCCGCTGCGCGGATTGCCTTACCGATCGCTGGTGCCACCGTTGTAACAAATGGTTTTGCGCCGACTGCCTGCCGCATCCACAACATGTGAGCTCTAATCTTTCGCCACATCAGACTGCAATGAGAGCTTCTCTCAGCAGCAATGACCCGTCTCAGGTATGCAAGCTTGAATATGCGCATGTTCAGAGCCGAGGCGATGCGACAGTTCACTGACTAAGGATCCTTAGAGGCTGGAACGTGGAGTGAGCAAGGATTGCTGGGAATGTGGCCCTACTGTAAGCATTTCTCGAAGCAGCAAAGGAAAAGTCTCGAAGCTTTGAACTGACGGTATCTTCAGTGCGCCGCATGCAAACTGGATTGCCAACGAACGTGCCAACACTGCCAAGGTCTATATTGCATTGAGCACAATGAGGGCTGCTCTTCGACAATGGTAAGTGCTTGCAATTGATTCCCAACGACAATCTGTAAGGCAAAGCTAAGTGGAATGGCTTCAGTGTGACTGGTGCAACACCAGTTCGCGCCATCGGCTTAGGCAACTCTATTAGCACGTTTTTGAGAGGTAGCCTATTGGCATTTCAACCTGAACACTGACGACTGGTCATGACTATAATACGAATGGCGGGCGAATTTTTTTGAATTGAAAATTATAGCGGACTGAGGTTAGCAGGCCTGCTTCAACTCCATCAGTCACTAGATATCCTCCTTGTATACTTTAATCTCCCCTTTTCTCTCCTGTTTCAGGCTTTTTGGCGAAGTGTGCTGTTCTTGAAACTGCTTCCCATGGGAATCGAGCTCCATTGAACAGGTCTTTTGAACTCCCCTCTTCTTGCTGTTTCTCACTATTCTGAGTATTTTTCTCTCTTCTTCGCAATTCAGACGAGACTGTCCACTCTTCCGTGAGTTGAGTTTAGGATTGTGGTATCTTCCTTGTAGGCAACCAGCATGATGTCGTAATCAATGCGGAGGGGCAAAATTTCCCGACGGAGCATTTTGTTATTGATAAGCGGAGCATCTTCCAGAACGACCGCAACTGTTCGATGGCGGCGATGGATTTCAACTACATGCGCGCTGCTGGGACATAAGATGTCTCATAACAGATTCCTTCTTTGTCGCCCCATTTTCGATATCATCCCCTGTTTGAATCATGGCTGGGGAACAAGATTCATTACAGTGGTCATCCCAGTTCTTCGTTGCTCCACCACAGCGGACACCCAAGTTACCTGGAGATAAGATTACTCTGCCACAATCGGCCCTCGAGCAGCTTCTGGCTGCTGCTCCGTTGAGCGAGGTATCGCCTCAGGGTTCCTCGCGCCAATACACCAGTACCTTTGATCCGTTCAATCCTCACACATTCGCCGCCGAATCGCGAGCTCGAGCGCAGGATCTAGACCGCCAAAAGCAGTTACCTCACCCTCTGACTTTCCGCCTCGTGAACCCCAAAAATGATCGCGCAATATATGCAGGGATACGGGAGTTCTCGGCTGAAGAGCAAGAAGTGGGTCTCAGCGCTTTTCTACGACGGGCTCTTGACATCGGGGATGAGCTATTCCAATTGCAAACCGGTGAACATGTGACAGAGACGGCGCAGTCTACGGACTTGAGCAACGGAGGAGAATCAGAATCTCATTCAGCACCCACTGTTACAGTCCACGCCAAGCAATTGCCAAAAGGCACCTATGTGCGCCTACGCCCTCTCGAAGCTGGATACGACCCAGAGGACTGGAAAGCTTTGCTGGAGCGACATTTACGTGACAATTTCACTACCCTGACTACTGGGGAACTCCTTTCGGTGTCCGGGAATCGAAATGAACTGTTTAGATTTCTTGTCGACAGGGTGGAACCCGAAGGCGACGGCATTTGCGTCGTGGATACAGACTTGGAGGTTGATATTGTGCCTTTGACTGAAGACCAGGCCAGAGAGACATTGCAAAGACGGTTAGAGAAAGCTTCTCGTGCCCCCGGCACCAAAGGGGGCAGCTCAATAGGCGGGGTTCTCGCCGTGGGAGAAACAGTCACTGGACAGGTGATCCCGGGCGAATACGTGGACTACGAACTCGGAAAATGGGATCGTGAGGAGATGATTGAAGTTGAACTTGAAGGAATAGATGACGCAGTTGTCTATTTGTTCGCGAGTCCGTTCTCCGCGCGTCAGCGGAATCGACCCAGGTTGGATGAGCATGTTTTCGCCGATTTCTCCAGCCAAACGTCGAAAAAGCTTCGTATCCGGCCAACCAATGTCGAACTAGACGGGGCCGAGGCGTTGTATCTTTCGGTACATGCGTATGCTCAAAGCGAGGCTGGTGACGGGATGGGTTCAAGCCAGACCTTACCACTTCGTTATAGCATCCGGGTCGTGCAAAGCTCTTCAGCTGTCCAGGAGGTGGAACAGACGGGAGACCAGTCAGATACTCATGAACCCGGCGATGTGCAGTGTAAGAACTGTCATCAGTGGGTGCCTCAGAGGACCCTTGTTCTGCACGAGAACTTTTGTTTGCGCAATAATGTGCTATGCCCTCAGTGTGGCAATGTCTTCCAGAAGCGCTCTCCAGAATGGGAAAATCACTGGCACTGCCCTCACGATTCGTTCCACGGTAATGATGTTTCTAGCAAACATAGGCATGACAGTATCTTCCATACCAGGCGCTCATGTCCTGGCTGTGGATTCGAAGCTGACAGCCTTCCGAGCCTCGCTCAACATCGCACGACTGTATGTCCAGAGAAACCAATTCTATGTCAATTCTGTCATCTGGTGGTACCGCAGCGAGGGGAGACAGACCCCGACATGCTCGACCCTGAGGTGTTGTTGTCCGGCCTCACTCCGCATGAATTGGTCGACGGCGGTCGGACGACAGAATGCCATCTCTGCAACAAAATCATTCGACTCCGAGATATGAAGACGCACCTGCGCCACCATGATCTCGAGCGTCTCTCTCGACCAGCGCCCCGTATCTGTTTGAACCAGAATTGTGGCAGAACGCTCGATGCACGCGTAGTGCAGAGCACAATCACCCCGGGAACAGACACGCTGGGCCTCTGCAGTATCTGCTTCGGACCTCTTTACGTAGACACATACGATCCCGAAGGAAAAGCACTTCGTCGCCGCATCGAGCGCCGATACCTCTCCCAGCTGATGACAGGATGCGGGAAACCCTGGTGTCAGAACGAGTACTGCAAGACAGGAAAGCAACACCGGCTATCATCCACCACCGGCGATGGCGGTTCGACGTCGATGAGCGCCGCGCAAATCTTGGCCTTGGTTCGACCCCTGATAGACGCCGTCAATCTCCGCAGGGACGCGCCGAATACTGCACCTTTCTACTTTTGCACCGACCAAGTCGGCCAGCAACGACGAATTCTGGCGGAGATGCTTGCCGCCGAAGGAACTATGAGTGGAGGGAAGACATATGATCTGCCATGGTGTGTTGCTGCTGTCGAAGCCACCGCTGGGAATCTCGACAAAGCACGAGAGTGGTTGACAAATTGGGCGCCTGCTAAAGATGAGGACAAACGTTCTATTAGATGACTTAACTGGATGTGTTTGCATAGACTGCGATCTAGGCTACCATATGGGTATAGAACCTAAGTAATGAATACTTTGATGATACGACCATTCCGCCTGAAACCTTTATTTAGCAATCTTCTTTATCATCTTGTATCATTACTTCTATGAAGAGAATATGTAAGTTCATTTACCTATCGGCTAAAGGATATTTATCATAAAGTATGGAGCTACTTCATCACCATGGAAGAAGAGGCTAAAACACCAAATCATGCAGACATGAGTCCCGAGTCGCCGGCTAAGAAATACGACCACCCTTGTAACAATCAGCGACGGGCTCCGCCCTCAAGCGGCGCCCGTTTTAGCCGCCAGGGTACCACTGCCGCGAGACGAGAAGATGCCCATGATACCGAAAACGACATAGAACAGGGCAAGCGGGTATGCCACCAAGCCTCTCATACCACGCATGCGGGCTACAGCACAGAACATCCCCGAGGAACTATACGTGCACCAGCCGACCGCGGCCGTCGTTAACAAGTACCCGAACAGCGTATCCATCGGGATGAGAATCCCCACAAGAGCGGTCAACACCAAGGGCAGAAAGCAGTAACCGAGGACGCTGGCTGACCGGGGAAACGTCAGGGTGGCGGAGAAATGTCCCACAGACGAGGCGTCGGACATTGTAGGCTTGTGATGGGGGTCGTAGTTGGACGGGTCTGCGGCATTGGGCGCAGACGCGGGATCGAGAGCGGGCGACATGAGACTGAGGATCAGATGCAGGGCGACAGTGCCGAAGACGGCGACGCCGTAGATGTAGCCGTAGAACACCTTGCCCGAGAGAAGGAGGAATGTGCCGTAGAGCACGATGTAGAGGAGAGCCCCATACAGATCGCTGTCGTCCATCAGATGCTGATCGATTCGAGCAAAGGGGTTGAGCACCGTCAATGTCTGTAAGCCGCCGTCACAAAAAAGTCAGCCTCGATCCATCTAAACACGAACCCACGACCCCATTCCTCGCACAGCCGGATATTACACTGGACAGTCGATTACCCACCTTGGTCCTGATATGCTCAAAATTCACCCCCAGCTCCTCCAACAGCGGCGGTTCGCCTTCATATCCCTCCGTGCCAAACGCAGCCAGCCATCCCGTCCTTAATCCGCCCTGTTCACCCATCCTACCACTCACCCCAGCGGCAGGGGACGCAAAGCCACCGTATCCGCTCCCGACCCCTCCAACAGGATATGCCTGAGCAGTGGAGCCCGAAGGCCCGCTGAACCCGCCATAAGTAGCTTGTGAGGGTGTCGTGTGGCCTGAAACCGACGTGTATTGTGAAGGATAGAACTGGAGATTCTGCGGAGAGGCCTGCGACCCGTAGGGCTGTTGCTGTGGATAGTATTGGGCCATTGCGGCCAATGTGTAGAGTGGCTTGCGAAGACGATCAAGCGCTGGTCGGCACAGGCAGATTTGGAGACTCGGAGTCGGAGGTCTATAGAGTGCGATAGTGAGTGAGGAGTATGATGGACTAATTCTGTTTGAAGAGTTTCATAAATTGGTCTGGAACGGTGGTTGCGGTTCGTACAGTACAGCTGTCGGCTATGTGTTCGATAGCTCCCTTGCCTCCACTATATGCTTAGTCAGACACCTCAAGCTTCCCCATACGAAGAACTATATCAGATCTGAACGCTGTAAATTCTATTTGGAAACTGATGCATAGTACATATTTTCTACAGGAAGTTGATACCAATTCCGAGTTGCAGTCCCTTTCTGCCCTCCTCACCCTTCCGCAACACCAGCGGGAGCGAGAAGTTCAGCTCAAATCGCGCAACAGGGTGGGCGTACACGAGCCCAATGCCTGCTGCAACACTAGGCAGTCCATTTCCTAGCTCAGAAATCGTAGCAGCCATGGCGTCCTTCACTTCTGCGCTGTTTGTGGGTGCCTCCTTCTGCAAAGTGCGCAGGGGTAGCAGGCGGCCACCGTTCACAAACGCCTGCAGCCGCAGAGGTTTGTCCGCACCCACTCGAGGAAGAGGGAGGAGCAAATTTGCACTTCCCGCAGCATACACGTCGCCCCCTACAGCATCGGCTCCATCGTGAGGACCGAGTCCACAGAGGCGAAACCCGCGGACGTCCGTAGGGCCTCCTAGTAGGAAGCGGTCATTGATGCGAGAGAGCTGAGGTCGTGAATCAGAATCCAGCCCCAAAGGATACAGAAGACCTGCACGGAAACCGGTTGTGAAGCTGATACCGCTGTCACCTTTGATTCCGGGAATCGGAATGGGAACTGCTCCCTGAGCTTCGACCTCCGACTTCCAAAACGAGACGTCTCCCTTCAGGGGGCCCCATCCGGCCAATTCGTTGAAGGCCTTGGCGTAGTAGCCACGGGATGGAAGTAGAGGGTTATCTCTTCGATCGGCGACCAAGCTGTGGAAAATACTGCTCTTTACACTGTCCCCTGCATCGGCGCGGACCGAGGGCGAGGCGTTCTCTGCTAGTCCAGTAATCTGTCTCCAGTAGCCATTGTATCCGACCTCATGGCGATGACCGGATTGGCTGAGCCAGCGGAGCTTACCCCAGCCACCCTTCAGTACTTCTTCATGACTGGCCCATGACTTTTGCGTCGAACTCGCAATACCACCGACTTCGAAGCGGAAATCCGGATCACTAAGAACGGGGGTCTCGAAAGCAGCTTGATAGGCAGACCTCGTCCTGGTGCCCATAGAGGCATTCAGGTTGAGAGTCTCTGCACCGCCAAAAACATTGCGCCAGAGGAGATTGCCATAGGCCGAGCCTTCGGTGTTTCCAAGGTCAGTTCCTGTCTTCAGCAGCACACGGGACTTTTCTTTGACAGAGAAAAAGACGTCGAAGTTGGGTATTCCATTTTGCAGGTTCGCATCTGGTGACTGGTCGATATACACTGAAATCGGTTGCTGAAAGATGTCTGTGAGCATATCAGGAACTGCTCAAAACACTAGTCCATGTCAAAGTAACAAACCAAATTTCGCGAGCTTGTCGGCCCGAAATGAGATCTCCCGCAACGCCTCAGAGAGAGTATAGGGCCGTGATTGATTGACGCTCAAGAGTGGGTCAAATATAGATTGCAGGAACCTTCTGCGTGTATGAGTCGCATTAAGCACTTGGACCGACGATATGGCGCACGGAAGAGTTGAGTTCTGGTCGATCTGAGATCGTATATGCGTTGGTCAGTAAACCAATATTCGGCCGGCTCCATTGCAGATAGAATCGTATAAAACAAGAGAAAAATTGAGGGCATACCAACTCTCCAAGACGCATCTGCGCCTTTTGGTAGATAGCATGGACCCGTTCGTTGATGGCTTGCTGCTGCTCTTCAAGTACTTTCGGGTCGGCTCGCTGTTGAAGACGCTCGAAGATCTACATGATGGAATGGCACGCGACTGTCAGTTGATATTCGTATACAGACGGGCTTGAATGTTTCCAATGGCTTCACATACGCCTTCATCTTCGGCGGAGAGTGGTGAGGACATTACTGCGGCTGCAATGGCCAAAGAGACCTCGTACAGTCGTCCTTCTCGGTTATCTTCGAGATGCTCGCAGCCGCGTGAATGAAGCCATAAACCTCACGTGACTGGTGATCGCCCCCTCGGACTGCAAGCGCATACATCACCGCAGACACTCCGCAGAACTCATCCCACACGTGCAGCAGAGGCTACTATACCCTTCCTATTCTCTCCTTCATATCATTTGATTTTGTTGGTCTCAATTTTAATACCCTCAGCTCACTTTGCTCTATTGGCGTTGTTGTATCTGGAGCAGAATCCTTCGACTTTATCGAGCCCGAAGCCCCGGAGATCATTGCATCAATCACTCAAAGATGGCAACGAAAGCAGCGTACAAGCGGGTTCGTTCTTCTACAACACAGTATTGTACCTTTGAATTTGCGCTGACAATTTCCAGCTCACCCGCGAGTATCAAAACATTCAAAAGAATCCTCCCCCATACATTGTGGCGCATCCATCCGAGTCCAACATTCTCGAGTGAGTCTTCCCTGTTTCCATCATATCCGTTTTCTTAATATGTGAACAGTGACTAAAAAGAGATAGATGGCATTATATTCTCACTGGTCCTCCCGGAACACCTTACGAGAATGGTCAATACTGGGGCACATTGATGTTTCCACCCGAGTACCCGTTTGCGCCCCCAGCGATTCGTATGCACACTCCAAGTGGCCGGTTCCAACCTTCGTCTCGACTATGCCTCAGTATCAGTGACTTTCATCCCAAGTCATTTAATCCAGCCTGGGAGGTCTCGACTATTTTGATCGGGCTGCTCTCCTTCATGACTAGTGAAGAAATGACCACCGGCAGTGTCAGTGCTTCGGAGGCGGAACGACGAGTGTTGGCTGCGCGTTCAAGGTGGTGGAACTCTACAGGTGGAGGTTCTCACATCAGCGCAACGCCGGGAGTCACTCCCACAGCCAGGGGAATCAACAATGTGAAGGCTGGAGATGGCGGGTTCAAGTTCCGCAGCGAATGGCCGGAGCTAGACCAAGAGAATTGGCAATGGATGAGAGAAAACCGCATTGATACGAACACTGGACAACTGATACCCGATCCCAACTCGTCAGTTACAAAGTGCTCTCCAGAAACAAGCGCACTCCGCAGGCGTCCAAACGGGAGCGCGCCTGGACTCGGTGCGGTAATGGAGGGTGGCCAGGTCGCACGAGAAGCAGGTCAGAGCTGGGCTCGTCGAAACAAAATCTGGATTGGCCTCGCCCTCATATTCGGCTACGCACTGCTTACCAGACTGGTCAACGATGTTCAAGGTTGAGCTTTTCCGAAATTTGTTTCTTTTTTCACCAATACAGCACTACTTTTCGTCGAGTCTTTGAAATCGGTTCAGCGAAGGAAACAGATAGCGACTAGGCCACTCTTTTTGTCAGATTTTCCCTCTGTTTCATCGTGGCTTATTCCCAACTCCTGTAATGGTGCCGTTATCCTCATTCTTTATTTCATTTCTGGCCGACTGGCTACATTGCATGATAGTTCTGCAGCTGTATTGGGATTGCATCTTGCAGGTTAGTCGGTTTTACTTCTAGACGAGGCATGGCGTCCGGCGCTCTGAGGATGGTCAATTCTGTCCATCGATAAGGTACTTCAATCGAAGTCTGAATAGCAAGGACTGAATCTTCGTTCCATTTATCCGTAGCCTTTGGGGCAAAGAATAATCCTGTTGTTAGTTGATCTCGTCATATGAATGTGGGGGCCGAGCTTATTGTGAGAGCAGCGACTTCGTTGAGGTTACACGAATGGGGCAAAGGGGGCGTTAGACATGATGTAGATACGATTTGAAATGGTGATGATGACGATTATGATGATATCTAAAAACGATGGCAACAAGATTCAGTGGGACAGTGTAAGGTAGGTCAGATTTATTACTGATAGAAAAGGAGGAGGATATCAGCGATCCCCGCAATGCAACAAAGACCACGGGCATGATTCATGTTCGTCAAGACGTCAACCGAAGTTTGGAACAAAGCGAACAAAGCCAATTCTTCCAAGATCGACAATGATAGGAAGAGACACATTATGTCAAAGTTTATACCGGGCAAAAGAAAGTTACACTACAGTCAATAGTGCTGAGGCTAGACTGAGTAATAATTATAGATAACTGAGTCGAAGTAGTCGAGATATCTTGCTCCCATGGTAGATCAATTCCCACTATTCGTATCCTCTTCACTCTTTGGCAACTTTCCCCCATATTGGATCGTTCGTGGTCTCTTCATCACGCCTACAATCCATTCTTATCATTATTATTGTTATTCTGTATCATGATATGATCATCGTACAGTCTCAGACGTGTTCATGTATTGTGGGAGTGCATAGACCTGTGCCCCAATAAGATCTCCCATCTCACAAAATTACTTCGTCCTCGAGTAGCCATACTAGCACTCGCTGCATGGCCGCTGCTCGCCCGCCCTTTCGGAGTTGCGTTGACAGATTCCTGGCGCAGTAGCTTGATAGTTTGCCTTCACTACTGCTTGTTAAGATACTTTCGTGAGGCTCTCTCCAAGCCCGGCAATGGCCCGTCATCATGAGGTTCGGGGGTTTCCCAACCTTCATGAATCCAAAGGTTCGTTCTATTCTGTCGTCTGCAGTGCCGATCAAACAAACAATGTTTCAACATAGCGCATTAAATTCTATTCTCTTTTACCTCTCTACGCTTCTCATATCTCTTCTTTCTTCTTCTTAACGGCTTGCAACTGTCTTCTGTACAAAATTGAAGCTGGTATAATACTACTATGAGAAGACCTCTAAACGAAGAATGTTGCACCGCCTGGCGATTGCTGTGTGCCTGAAGCAGAGAGCTTGAGTTGTTGATGCCCTTTTCCCTGTTTTATCCTGCAATCTATGAAAGTCTTCGTTTCTGTACGACAAGTTTATTGCTGTTTCACTGGCATACCCAGCTTTGACGAATATGCCTATCAATCCGGTGTCACACACTACAGGACAGCACTTTGATGTCAGATTAAGTCAAATCGAATAGTGCGTTTGCTTACTACGAATCATCCAGCATCGAACCCCATCCATCCTGCTGCAATTGACCGCCCAATGTTCACGTTCATCGACCATGACGATGATCTGAGCTCCAAGAGAATCAAAGACGCCAATGCGCGCAAAGCCATTCGCTCTCATGTTATGCGTGACGTGCGCAGGCGAGAGCGACTTGCTGGCTTAAAGAGAGTCTCAAAGCGCGATTCCCGTCTAAAACAACCTTTACCACTGTCTGCGTCGACTTCACCGCAGGCAGAAAGCACCACGTCGGAGTATCTGTTGGAAGCAGAAGTGGCTTCTCCATTATCCGCGTCTTCTGCGTTGACAGACTCCAACCCTGGCCGTAGTCGTCTTAGCTCCCCGCAAGAACGACGGCGACCGATAGTATGGAGAGCTGGTTATTCAGCACCACCGACTCCTTCCCCCAGCCCTCTGGCTTTTCTGCCGACCTGGCTCCTTGATCCATTTGATTCACTGCCGGGCGCTGATGAGGCCCCGTCGATGGTTGCTCGTCTCGTGTTCTATTGTGAGTGTTCTGGTCTTTTATCTTCACCACACTGTACCAGCAATTGCCGCACGAAGAATCCTGGTGTTGGCACGGCAGGACTCCTTCCAATAGCTGCAATTGGGAGGAAACCCTCTGAGATACATTCTCCTGGCGCCAGGCTAACGTTTAGCGTCACAAGGGAAGTCTGTCTTCGTTCCAATGACATTTCCGGAGGAGCATAAGATCAACGAGCAGGCAGAGACTGGATTGATGGTCAAATCGTCCTTCTCGGATCCAGGAAGCTTTTTCGGTCTAATGACTATGTGTGCAGCTCATGAAGCTGTAATGGCCGGATATCACATCGATTTCTCCCGTGGACCGGACAGCTCTCGCCCAATGAGGCCCCATGCAGATTACTATTTTATGAAAGACAGATGCATGCGAGAGATGAACGCTAAAATTCGTGATTCTAATCGTGCACTGAGCGATGAATCGTTTGACACAATTGTCAATTTACTGACAAGTACCGTAAGGATCACCTCCTCTGAGCTACCTTTTCCTTCCGGCCTTGCACTAGGTGCCCATATTTCGACGTTGAAGTCTTTTCTAATCCTCCACAGCTGATCACAGGAATGTTCGACGAAACCCGAATACACCTAGGAGGCTTGAAACGCATGGTTGAGTCGCGGGGAGGCCTCATGGCAGACAGTATCGACCGGTCTTCGACGCTAGCAGCCATCATCACGTATGTAGTGACACCCCACAAAAATTCCGAGGATCGTGTTAAGCATGGGAACAGGTCCGATGTGAAATCAGCGTCAGGTCTCATGACCAAGCCGTTGTTCCGTCTTCCCTGGGATCCTCGACCGGTTCCGTCTTGTGTTCAACAACGGATAAGACCACCGGCTTCGTCGGTGTTGACGAGGCTGGGTGCAGCCTTCTTTGCCAATAACCTTCTCAGTCTTCCTCTACGGAGAATCCTACATGTGATGCGTGATATAATTCTTTACAGCCAGGCTTACAGAGAAAACCCCGCCTCTGTTTATCCTGAGGACCATGATCTTTTTCGCGTGGTAAATTGCGAGACTGAACACCAGCTCCTTTCTTATATATACACCGAACTGGGCCATCAAGGCTCACCTTTTGGAACACAATTGGACATCAGCCATATTGAAGCTGTCACCAGAGTCGCCTGCATCTGCTTTCTCAATCAGTTTCTGATAGTATCACCACCGTCCAGCGGGCTGGGTCGCGCCCTGACTAAGCACTTGAAAGCGGCTATGAGCATTTGTTCGCTATCCCTAGGTCCAAAGACCCGGAAAGACATATACGGACTACTCGCGTGGGTGCTATTCATCGGGGCTCAGGGTTCAGCGGGACAGGTGGAACGTTCCTGGTTCATTGGCCGGCTTGCTCGGTTGGCCATGATTCGTGGCTGGCAAAACTGGGAAGATGTAGCGGACGTTTTGGCTGATTATTTCTATCTAGCTGATTTTCACGGAGCAACCTGGAAATCAGCCTGGGAGGAGGCTGTAACCGGGCTCCTTTCCGAACGACGTATCGGGGTGTGTTCCAGCTCATCGCTACGGGATTGATCTGGATTAGTGAGTCGAAAGCTATACTCTGTGGAGGAATACCACGCAAGGGTTTCCACGCAGTATTGGATACCCAGAACCGTGATTTTGTATAGCATTCCCATGTAGCAAAGCATATATCAAAGCCATGAAATCCAAGCTATCGACTCTGACCTCGAAGTATGGCTCTTTGTGGAAGATCAAAGCATATTTTCAAGTGTATTGAATCAGGAGAGAAATTAATGGCAACTAATCATCGATGCATGTGTGGATAAATACCTGCATACCTCATCCCTCACAGCTGGTGGATTCCTCATCCTCTTTTGCATATGCCATCAACCTGATTGGCTCCTTGATTGAGTATCACGTGACATACATCCGAAGATCTATTTCTTGCCGGAGATTATTATGTCATCTGCCCGAAAGTTTTTGGATCTCGTAGGAAACATACTCCACCGATTCATCAGTGCTACAACCCTCGGACGCATTCGAACTTGACTTCGACCTTCAATATTTCTTCTGTGCTATTTATACTCCAATAGTCTCTCCGATATGGGTTGGTTTTGGGCAGATCCGCAGCCAAAGCCAACGCCGGTGGCACCAAATCCTCTGGCGTCCTCTGATGCGTCCCCTCCGGTTAGTACAAGATACTGTTGGCATATCTCCCAGAATCTTTCTAATTAACTTCGTGCAGCCAGGATGTCCCATGCATGCTTCCAACGCTCCTCCGGCCTTGTCTTCGCCGTCTGCTCGGTCTGATACTTCCAGCTCCTGCCCTGTTCGGTCCCCAGATTCTCCGTTCTATGTGCAGCGGAAAACTACCGTGACGGACTCTCCTCAGCCCCCTGCTCCCGAAACTAGATCGACTCTGTCGAAATTGAACCCTCTGAACTACATGTTCTCCTCGATTTCTCAAGAGCGAGCACCGAATCAAACCGTGGACCTGCCGGTGGAACGAGAGCCTTCCTCTATACCCAGAGGCGATACAAACGGCAACTGGGAGTATCCCTCCCCCCAGCAAATGTACAACGCTATGCTCCGTAAAGGTTACACCGACACGCCACAGGAAGATGTTGAAGCCATGGTAGCGGTCCACAATTTCCTGAATGAGGGTGCCTGGGCTGAAATAGTTGGATGGGAGCGCACATTTGCCAAGGGCCTGGGGCAAGCGTGGGAAAAGTGCCGAAAGGGAGAGGAAGGCCTTGCCCGAGAAGCAATGAAGCAGGAGATGACCGGACAAATCGATCCGGCCAGTGAACCTCGACTTCTCAGGTTCAAGGGTCGGCCACAAGAGCTTACCCCCAAGGCGCAGATACTTCAAGCTCTAGGTTGGGTGTATCCTGCAAAGTTTGGGTGAGTGAACGCGATTTTCCATTGACTTTGAGACCATGCTTACACGGAATCTGCGACAGAACAAGTCCTCCTTTTGATCGTCATGATTGGTTTGTGATGCGACAGACGCCATCTGGACCCAAAGAAGTCCGCTACGTGATTGATTACTATTCCGGCCCCCCCGAGCCGACTGGTGAGCCAGTATTCTATCTCGACATCAGACCAGCTTTAGACTCCCCAACGGCAGCTGTCGAGCGTCTAATGAGATGGGGCGGCGACGTCTGGTGGAGGGCTAGCGGCGGTGCAGTGCGAGAGAACAATAAATCATAATTACACGCCCTGCAGCCAACACGCGAAAGCGTATGATTGGATGAACCGACATTTTTCTTATGGAGAATGCAACTCGAGAGCGCAGGCGACTCTGACAGTTGGACGAAACATTCAATTCTCGACATCACTTCTTTTGCTGTTCATCTATTCGCTTCACGTGCACATGCTTGACTGTGTGTTCCTGCTTTGCAAGCACTGGTAATGGAGTCTAGTGGTATCCTGTCTTGTTTGAGTATGGGCTCGTTGTGCTTTTCACTGTTATTCCTCCACCATCTCCTCTCACCCGTCTCTAGGGCATTGTACTATACAGCAATATTAATGTATCGCATATATACAGCCATATCTAATCTATCGTCGAGCACAAAATCGTAGGAGCTGTTATTGATATTCATTTCTGGTCGCAGACAAGTACGCAAGGTTAGGATGTCTATTTAACTACTCAAGTGATGTATTTGTTCATCAAGTCCAATGTACAATTACGAGCCCAACCATCATGAGTAGTACGGCGAAGAACCTTTATATGACAGGAGCAGGGTTGCATGAATATGGCTGGCTGGAAATAGAGCGAGACACGCTCTGATTCTTGACGAACTGACCCTGAAGTATCAATCATTGCAGCGTTTGCATCGTATAATCGTCGCAGTATCCGTAGACCTAGAAATGTAAACGTGACCCTGAACGCCGGCCAGTTGTCTGAACTTCTTGTAAGTAGAGACACAATTCTAGATGAAACGTGAGGGACTGGTATTCTCCGTCCGTTATATGTTCGGAGACAACAGATCATATTTCACACACTGCTCCACACTCTCAATGCTGGCCTGGAGGAGGCCACGCGCTTCAAGACCAACCCAGACACGAAGCATGGAAGTATCGCCCGAACGGACGGAACTGAGAAGAGTCGCACCGGAGCCAAGCTGCCGCAAGATCGGAAGAGCACTGATTAAATTAGTCATGGATTACGGATAGCTGGGGCTGAGAGGACCCCTGATATCAACAGAGAGACAAAAGTAACAACATACCTCTTGAAGAGATCCAGGTTTGGATCCAGACTTCGACCGATGCCTTCGAGAAGAAGGATAGAGATGACCACATTGACGAAATCGCCCTCGAGCCGAACGTGGTGGCTTCGAACCATGGATAAGACCTCGCTCAGCACGTCCCCGATTTTGATGTTGCCCAATGCGAATGTCCGTGATTTGATGTTGTAGACCAGGTGCTCCATCTTCAGCGCGAAGACATCCGGGTCGATGACTTCATCCGGCTGACGGCACCGCTCAACCATCAATTGGCCCGCTCTGAACCCGTCAAACTCGGCTACCGCTCGGAACAGGTCGAGGAAGTTTCTGCGGTTGGTCTCGTTGAGCTGGGTCACGAGGCCAGTGTCAATGAAAATGAGTTGGGGGCGATAGCCCTCGCTATTCAGCTGGGAGAGAGCAGCGTTCCAGGCTTCTCGATTATGGACGTGCGGCCTCAATCGGGCCAGTACAGTCTCGGTCACATCAGCTTCGGCGGCAGTTGGCGCATCTGAAACCCGACTGCGCTTGCCGAGTGACAAGTCCAACTCCGCCGGTTGATAAAATCGGACCATGATATTCCCCGGGTGCAAATCAGCGTGAACAAAGTTGTCGATCAGAAGCATATGAAGGAAGGCGTCCAGACCCTCGTTTGCGATCTCTTGCTGGTAAACACCCCCTCCAACGTCCAAAAAGGTCTCCAAGGGGATCCCTTGCGCGAATTCTTCGACAAGCACTTCACGCGTGGTGTAATCCAAGTATGGGTAGGGAAACCAAGCGGTGGTTCGCGATTTGAACTTCTGGCGAAAGATCACGAGGTTGGATGCCTCGATTCTGAGGTCAAGTTGTAGTTTCATCATCTCACCAAACTGCTGTACTTCATCCGGCAAAGACAACCAGTGCATTGTGGGGATGGCATTAATCAGCGATGCGAAGAAAGACATGATTCGCAAATCCCTTCGGATTACGCGCTCAACCTTTGGATGGAGCACTTTGATGGCCACATATGAGGATGGAACCCGTCGTGGCGAACTCTTCACCAGCACGTCGACATTCTTTCTTACCTTTCCGCGGAAGCTTCTGTCCTCAAGTGTCAGAGCCTGATCGTCCATCATAGCCAAGCTCGGTTTGAGCTTTGCCTTGTATACTTGAGCAATAGCCCCAACTCCTAGCGGTTCCTCGCAGAACTCCTCAAAAACCTCCTCGAACGGTAGACCATTGAAAGCCTTGCTTATGATCTTTTTAGTCTGATGCAATGAATGTGCGGGTGCATGAGAGTGTAGTGAAGACATGATGTTGCACATTTCAGGCGGAAATATATCGGTGCGTGATGCAGCCCATTGTCCGAGCTATTGGGAAGAATGGTAGTCAGTATGCGCATGATAGCCAATTCATGTACGATGGACACTCACCTTGATGAATGCTGGGCCAGCACGCTCCATTGACCTGACTAAAAAGCCGTACCACCAGACGGCTCCTGCCCGCTCCCCCTTTCCATCATGGAGCCGCCCTCCAAACCATATAGCGGGCACTGTAATGATGACAGGAATGAAAACAATCGCCAGATGCACGAAGCGAAAGCCCGTAGCGATTGGGTCATATATGTAGCAGTACCAAAAGACAAAGAGTTCTTGACACAGCTTCGTCAAGCCTTGCGCATCCTCGGAGACACTTTTTCGAATCTCTTGACGCGAAACTTCTAGCATCTGCATCTCGCCAGTCTTATCATGACCATCTCCTTTCTCCGCCAACTCTAAGAAGGCCCCCGGCGTCAGAGCCGCAAACAGTACCGTTCTTCCCACGGGCGCCTTCCTGCGAAATGATCTCCACGGACTTGGAGGCCATGTCGGCGTATGTTTTGAGCGGAATCGAAATGGCGTTGCAAAGCGGGTTAGTAGTTGCGGACTTCCACCACCTCGGCACCAAAAGAAACGGCCAAAGAGGGTGGCCGTCCTCATATTATCATGCAAGGGCAAGCCTTTTCGGACCCAGGAAAGTCATCGAGGAGTAGATCAAGGCTTCTGCGTGAACCTGAAGGCCGCCATGGGAAGATTGATGTTGATGTGATATGCCTGGTTGGAGGATGAGGACCGGAGAGACCAACCCGAGGCGGGCGCCGCACGTGTCACGACGTCATCGGCAGCTTCGGATCAGGAACATTTCCTCGTCTCCCATCGTCACGATGATTCATGAGATAGCAGATAGTACCTCTTACTCTGCCTCTCTAGGAGGTAGATCGGTTCATATTACGGTCGGTCTGTTGAACCAATTATATGAGGTAGTTTCTTTTCGATGAGCCACATTCCAGCCTCTTCCAGCCTCCATTATTACCTGTTCCGGCGCAGGCCATCTCACGCTGTTTCTGTAGATATTGCTTAGTCAAGACTGCACTGAGCTCACTGACCGGCTCTTTCGGTCTCTGTGCTGCGATGCCCGGAAACAGCAATGCTCTCACTCCACTATAACTGACCATTGGCTGCAATGTTTGCCGGTCGTCATGCCTTAAGTATCTAGGCGAGTACCTAGGCCGGAGACATTGGTCTTCAGGCATGAGACTTCCCCTGCTTGATCCTGTTGTATGCCCTCAAGGCACTCTCATGCCAGTCCAGTATGAGTCGCCTCGAAAAGCGCGGCGATGTGGAATCGCAAAACGAGAATATCTCGCAAGACCTAACATGGACCAGTATACTGAAGTGGGCTGCCATCACTTATGCCAGCATGCTCATCCTGTTCATCAGCATATGCGGCTGTTATCCTTCACTCATTGAAGTAGGGCTCCTTTCACTGCTATCACACAGAAGCGCCTCCGGCCCCTTTCTAGCGTATTCCAGCAGAGTCGGTCGTCTTGAGAAACCGGCGGGATTTGACATCGTTGCTCTGGTACCCTACAAGCATCATGAGCAAACGTCTATTTTGGACTGTTATCTGCAGGTATTGTTGGATCTTCTCCTGTTGTGACGAACTGGTTGAACTGATGGATCTCAGAGAAACCTTGCCAACAATCATGGGTTCCTTGACAAAGTGGTTTTTATACCGCAGTGGAATGACACAGCGAGTCTTGAATGGCTGGCTTCGATTGTCCAAGAGACGTCGGCCTACAGCGTTTGGACATCACCGGCTGATCTTTACCGGGAAACGCATAGCCGCACGCTGTTCGTCTGGCTGGACGGCGATATCGTCTTTCTGGAAGACCACACTATTCCCACCATTGTCAGAACAATGCTCGACAATTCGGATTCCTTAATTGTCTCTGCAAATGTCATCAACCATGCAGCTCTCGAGGCACTTCACAGTCATTCTGAGGTTGCTTTGCCCTACCTCCCAGAACTTCACCAGGCTTCCGCAGCTGCGCAACTGCCACCTGAAGCAGGCCTAGATTGGCGCACCTCAAATCTTCCGCCGTGGACCGGACCAGAAGATTTCCGAGTCCTAAAAGGGTTTGCTCCGCCGGGCAACAAACATCGTTGGCTCCTTTCAGATGAGGAACAGATCGATCGGACTCCGATCAGCACATCCATGTACACCACTGATGGACCAGGCTTCGCTGATTGGACTGTCAAAGCTCAACAGCATTACTCTTTCCTGCACCATCTTGAATTGGACCAACTTCACCGATACAAATTCCCCAAATGGAGCAATCCTGCAGACGTCAGCCCAAATCTTCTGTGCTTCTGGGATGCTGATGCGGATGAGGTGCAGTCCAACATCCTGCACGGCAGTTCCTACATACCATCCGGATTCGTCGAGGATGCGAATAACCCTACCAAACGCAACATCGTCATCGATGGCAAAGGGTTGGCGGCACATTACTCGGCTGACGCAGGCGCCGAAGATCTGGACTCTACTGATATTCTTCAGCGGTACGAGGCTTACGCGAAAGAAATGGTTTGTCCCAATGTCTCCTGATTTTCTTTTGCTGAGCAAGCCGTGTACCGGAGGCATGGATCGGTCACGCATCATTTATTCTATGCAATCTATGCAGACTATATATAGGATAGTTATACCCTAGTTCTAGACTCAATTTCTTTCCAAAATAGACAAACAAAGCCAAGCGTCAGGGTTAACCGAAATGGTCTAGACTCGGCATGTTAGCACGAGTTGCTAGTCTTCGTAGCCATATATATCAAGAACTGTTTCCATATCGAAGACGGGAGAGTAAAAGGCAGAATCTCAACTCTGCCTTGTTCCTTGCAGATGCTGTGAGACATGGCTATGCATGAGCCTCTGCAATGTGGCTCTCTGGGAAGCCGAGAGTGCATTAGACTGCAGAGTTGGACATCAGTAGATACTCGCAGATAAGGAGAGAGGCTCTGCCGACTTACATCATTTTTCAATAGCTCTTGAATAAGAACAACGATATTATCGCGATCCTTGGCTGATTTCAATTTGTCCGCTTCATCCGCCGAATCAGAAACAGGCGCGCTCATGGTCTCTTCCAGCAACGGGTATAAGTCCAGCTTGTGCAGGCAGTCGATAACAGCGGCAGTGCCATGTCTGCTGGAAGCCATCAAAGCCAAGGCGAACCAGCCCTCGCTCCTGACCACAGGCCATTGCGATTGAGCAATCATAGCACCAACTGGAAGCGCAACGCTCTCGTGCATGGTGAACAGACGTTCAAGGAGTGTACTAGCCTCGCTGTCCTGTTCGCGAGACTTTGGAACAACTGTGCGGCAAATTGAAGCTACGATCCGTCCAACCTCTGTTTTGATTGGTGTGGAGTCTGTTTTCTCACACAGAGAGAGTAATAATGAAAGATATGTCTGTCCGGAGGTCGAGGAGTCCTCGCCAGTAGGAGCGAGTTCCAGCAGGCGCGAAATGTTCGCCGTCGATGAGATGATGACTTGTCGAACAATGCTTGTTGCAGCGAATTGGACTTGAGGAACCGTCTCATAACTCCATAGGCGTGAGACTGCAGGAATGATCCCAGCATCGCCCAGACATTGTCGGTTATCGCCGGCTATAGCCAAGTTCTTCAGAATTCCAAGTGCGGAATGGAGAACCGCGCCTCTAGCATCTGATCTCAGAATCGATATCAACATAGTGTGTATGCTCATCTCCCGCACCATCACTTCGCACACAGCGTCCGATCGCGCTAAGTTGCCCAGCATAACACATGAACAAATTTGAAGTTGGTCTTCCGTCGAAGCCAGCCAGTCTATCAAAGTCTGAACAAGAGGAGACTCGAGGGGATACACCTCAGTGAATTTGGGCGATGCAGAGATTTCTGAAAGTGTTTGGTTGATCTTCAGCTGGAGCTGCGCCAATGTTTGGGTATCACCACTTGACGAAGGGTCTCCTTTGATATATGATGACTGTTTGAGCACAGACAACACTCGATCAACCATACATTGACCAACACAGATATCCTGGAATCGTTCCTTGTCCAGATAGGTCATAAGACAATTAGCAAGGCATACAAATCGGGGGAGAGCAACTCCCTCCTCGGACACAAGATCCAAGAGAAGTAGAATTGTCCCTCCTGGCGACTCTCGGATTCCTTGTTCTGCGCATCAATTTGTTAGCATGAAACGTGGCTATCACAGGTAGACATTACCTTGCTCTGTGAGCAGCTCTATGAGTTCGTAAGAGAAGTCAAGAAGCGCCTCATTATCTTCGAGCACGCCATCCTTGATTAGTCTCAAAAGGATATATACTATTTTGCTCGCAGCCAGCTGACGTTGGGCAGGCTCTGTTAAACGTTAGAGTCCATCGCCTAATACCGGGAGGTATACCAACCATAATCGATGCAGATGTTGTATATAACAGGAATCACGACATGCACAAGTTCTGGGCTAAGACGGTTGAGAATAGCAGCTGTATAGTTATCCTTGACAACAAGGGCTCTGTTTTCATCTGGAGAGGTCAAAATCACCGTAACTTCGATTCATCGACAATGCAGCTTACCAGTGTCAGCACAGCAATTGCCGACCAACCGCAGAGCATGAAGGAGTACATCATTGTCATCAAATTCCCTCGAGGCGATGATCTGGAGGAAGAAATTCAAGATGCCAGCTCGCCCGTACGGGAGTCTCCAGGATGCTAAGCGGAGGTCAGTCAGTATCCTCCGATGACAAAACAGCCCAAGACCACGCACAATTTCTACTCCCGTTTGCCAGAGCATTGGCTGCTTGCGCCAGATAACGCGACCGGCACTTCCAGAGTTCCATTAGAATGGTCTGCGCTCCCTCGAAGCTCTCAGCACCGCCTGGAGCCTCTGCAAGCGCATCTTCTAAGCGCCGCAAAAGGGCCGCTTGCTCGTCAACTGGGACGGAAGAAATTGTCTGCACCGGTAGAATTGACGGCCCTGGGCTCAATTGTGACAAAATCTCGCTCAATGAAGGACAGTCTATGTTGTTTTCTGCCTGGCTGGACGTCTTCTTCGCAAACTGATCTTCAATATCAGGTCCAGCCGTTTGAATCACATCCAGCTTGCGGTCGGCGATCATATCTTCGAAAGCGATTGCGTAGATAGCTTCTTCTGTCAATAGGTAAGGTAGTATACCGCAGACAGTACAGCAAGGCAAGCTGGCCTGGTCCTCAAGCAAGCGTGTCCGTACTGAAAGGCCGTCTCTTCCCGCAACGCTCAGGAGACTGCCACTTTAATCCCTTTTGGGACTAAATTCCTCGCTCCGGATGGCCCAAATGACCAAGTATGAAGTTCGACACTGAAGGATCAGTGATTTCTTGTTACCCTTCGGTCTGAAGTAAAGTCTACAATAGTATCGATGATAGCTTGAGGGGAAGTACACTTAGCTAATAAGGTACCTAGGGAGGTACCTTAGCTAAGTGTGCTTCCGTCCGGGTCGTTCATACTGTAATTTATTACCATACAATCTCAATTACCCTGTCCAACGCCTCTTCTTCTCTGGGCCTTTTCAAGGCATAACAAGATGAAATATTGTCGGCTGCCTCAGATTGAGTGTAGAATGATCAGCTTTCACAATCTCTCTGTTTGGTTGCAATTGTCCTCGAAACACAACAACCTAAAGTACTCCGTACTGCTAGCGTTTCGGAGGACAGCCATGGGGCCGCCCGTATCCAGCCAGTAAATGTAAGGTAAGGTACCTAGACTACAGACAGCTGCAATAAAGGTAGGGAGATAAAGTAGACAACTCCATGGTGGCAGTTCGACCCTGAGTCCTTCGTTCTTACTGCTGTCATCATTTTGTCCCAATTGCGTCTGATTTGAACGCTCAATATACTCTCATTTAATCTCTTCCTATCTCTTTTATCCCACGTCAACCACCACATTCCTTCACCATGACGCGCGCTCAGCAAACGCTCTCGATCCTCCTCCTTGTATCTTCCGTACGTGGCAGATTCCCGCTCAGAATCCCCAAAGTTCTACTAACACCTGCGCTCAATCTAGCTCTACCTCGTCCTATACCTGGGCCTCGTACCCCTGAACGAAACCGTCCAAAATGAAATCATCCCAGTTGTACGTTCCTCTGCCGCGCGCGCGGTTCCGCTCGCTGTTTACAACTGTCCATGGAAGTTGCCCGCTGACCAGACCTTTTGCGCGATTTCACTCATCAGCTTCCCTTCTACGGTCTAATATGTTTCGCCTGCTACCTGGGTGGCCGGCTCGGTCTGGCCATCCTGACGTTCAACGATTGTCCCGAGGCGCACCAGGAGTTGCAGAAGGAGATTGAGCAGGCGAGGGCCGAGCTGCGCAGCAAGAACGTTGACGTTGACTAAGATGTGTTCTTCTTGTGTTTGTTCGGCGTTGCTTTCTGGTGTCGGCAATCTGTTTGGATATGTGCTTTCCGGCAGCTCGAGCTTGGCCTGTTCCCGCTTATATGTGATTGAAACGTGACTCGAGTACGGTCTCGCGGACAAAACCTCAATAAAAAGAGGAATGGCAGTTCGTTACATCCTTGGAGAGATGAAGTGATAAAAGGCATGCTACCGGTCTCGGTGATGTATGATATCTGGTCTATAGAATTACACTGTCCCAGGTCGATCCCAACTAAGGATCAAGCCGACATCGACCAATTGATGGAACGTCGAACAGAATGCCTACCGAGGCCTATGAGTCTTGAGATTTCATGAATTAGAATGAGAAATAACTTTTCTTGTCTTTTGATTCGTTCACGATCAAATGTAAGCCAGACCCCCCATCACGGGCCTTGATATGCATTGCTTTCTGCCAGAGAGCCTCTCAAAACACCATTCGTAACGTGACGTGTCCAACATGAACTTCATCAAGCTCGGTAAAGATAAAAAAGAAAACGTTATATGTGCAAGCAAATGAAACCGATATGCAAGGGTGCTAAAAAGCGGACGATTTATACAAGCAAAACGTATGGAGCAATCATACGGTGTAGGTTCTCGACCTGGAAACCTAAACGAGGGGGTTCTCCTGGGCCAGTCTGTCGTGCTCGTCGATATCCCTGTTGTTGCAGTCTTCGTTAGTAACCGAGAAAATGAGAAAGGCGACATCAGTCCAGTACGTACTTGGCTTCCCAAGGATAGCAGATCCACACATCTTCAGTTGTGACTGCGGCGTGATAACGGCCAGATTCCATCATGTCTGCAGGCAACTCGCCCTTCTTCAACTTGTCCTTGTTCTTATGAGAACGTCAGCCAATGCATTTCTCAAAGATTGAAAATCAGGAACATACGTGAAGGACGAAAACGAAGAAGTTGGTCTTCTCGGCCTCGCGGCCGAGCGACTTCTGTGCTATCTCCACGTCCTTCTGCAGCTCACGGACTGCATACTCCAGGGTCGTCCGGGTGTCATCGACCTCGTCGACGATGAGGATATTCTTGCCAATAAGGTTGGCCATCTCAAGAGAGCTGAGATCCAGCCATTGTGTCCGGGTCACCTTGGTTCCGGGAACCTCTTCGGGGTCACCGCGACCCAAGTCCTCGTAGAGAGACAGACCGATTGCCTGAATGGGGATGTTGGGCTCGCCGGCACGCTTGAGGAAGGAGCTGATAGAAGGTCCTGATCAGTATGGATCTCCGAGCTAGCACTGGGACTGTTCGGCATACCGAAGGATACGAGCAGGAACGTAACCACCACCACCAATGGCAATCATAAGATTGGGCCGGAAGGTGTCCAGGATCTTCTCGGCGGAGGTCTGGCACAACTTGTGGACCTGTCAATCCAAACCGTCAGCGAACTGTCATTGACAAAAAATGCAGAAGCACATTTGCTGTAGCTGGACTGCAAGGCAATGGTGAAGAAATAAGTGCTGATGCAGATGCAGATGCAGGTTGCACACATGCGCCTCCTCCGAACTTTGAACTTATCGTGCAATACCGTCGCAGCCATCCAATGAGCAGGGTGATCGAACAAGCATACCTGGTTGTATGTCACGTAGAATTTTTGCGGCATGTTGGCGACGAGAGATCTTCCGATCGATAAGTTCAAATAGATCGCTGAGGGGTAAATTCTCGGTAGAAGATCAATGAGCGGACAACAGCTTCGAGGTATTTTTGTGTGAGATAAAATGTATGCGATAGAAGTAGAGAGGTAGAAGCCAAGACATTCAAAAAAAGGGAAAAAAAAAGAAAAGAAAAGTGGGACGCCTGCCGGAGTGCCCGTAAACTGAGGTGGAAATTCTGGCACAATGCCACATGGGGGGTCGAGATTAACTTACCTCAAAAGGCATGGTGCCAGTCATAGTGACCAATCATGAGACTAGCAAGGAAAGAGGCGGAGCACTAGCTGCCTGTTTGAGACTAGCTCAGGGTAAAATAGCGAGCTTACCATGGTTTCCTGTACAATTCGACGTCCCGAGGCTTATTCTCGTTATCATGGTGAAAGGTAATTTGGACAAGCATGGCTTATATCTACGTAAACATATACAGCTGATTATGACCGCAGGCTTGTTAGATTTCTGCGCCTTCATTTATCTCATTGTGATATGACACACTTTCAGTGGCATAGATCCGTTCTGTTTTCACTTTAAAAGCTAACCGGAGAAAAGGGTATCAAGAATGCAAAATCGTGCCGGATATCAAAATTGCAGGTCGTTGACGTCGGGTCGTAGATCCTGTGGAATGGCAGAAGCTCTCTCGGTGGGTATATGTACTGCAGCCGTTCTTGGTCTCCAAGATCCACGTCAAAGCCACGTTCTCTTTATCAGACAGGAGTCTGTTCACCAGGCGTCTCGGGCTTAATTCGATTAATCTCAAATCCGCCCTCATCCTTGTCCTCGCCTTTCTGCGGCCACATAATCTGCCGTAACACGATGGCGCGAATCATCATGTAAAAGACGAAGATATACATTAGTATGAGAGGAAAGATCATGGCACACCCTACGATCAGAATCGGCTTGCATGAGAAAGCGTTCCCAATAGCGAACGTGGCAGTGACCAGGGCAGTGTTGGGGAAGACAAATGAGAACCATGCCAGTGTAAAATCCATTCGACCAGGGCCGATGGTCGACCAGTGAGCAAAAGCGGCAATAAAGAAGAAAAATATTGCCAGGCTAGGTACTTGTCAGTCGATTCGCTGAAGCATGAAATGGTCATGGAAACTCACCCCCAGAGCCACAGACAAGCGAAATTGACTACCACTTCGAGAATGTTTGCAGCCAGAGCCCCGTTACCCATAAAATCATCGGGAAAGCATCGCTTCGCATGAGCAGCCATGGTCACTAGTCCTGAGACCGTGAAAGCACTGGGACCAACAGAGACAAACATGCCGGGACGTACACTCTCTCTAGGTAATTTAGAACTCATAAGTCTGTATATATAGGCCGAATAGACTGAGAGCGACATTAAGAAAGCAACTCCCTGAATCGTTGTTCCACCGATGATAATAGGTAAGGCCCGAGAGGGTTCAAGTTTTGCGCTTAAGATCCCCGCATGAGGACCAATTATCAACATAGGATATGCCGGGAAGATCCATATAGGTGTCATCTGGGCTATTGTGAACGTCTGAGTTGACCACCTAAGGCAAGATGAGCATTCAACGTCCTTTGTATAACAAGGAAGAGAAATGTCACTTACAATAGCAGATAGATACCGGCAGAGAAGATCACTGCAAGAGCTGCATCGATCCAGAACAACACACCAACAGTATAACTCAGCCAAGGTCCGGTAGCCTCGGGTCCGTACTGAGAAATATTGATCAAGATTGTCCCAAACGAGACTATAGATGCAGGCACAAACAATGACTCTGTGGGATGCGTAAGTGACAATTTAAAGGTATATGGATATAGGTAAAATCGCAGCAGCAGGATACACCATATTATAATGTATAATGCAATGTTAAACAGAAAGACTATGATGCCGATTGTTTCAAGGCCGCGGAATCTATAAGGAACTATTTCTCAAGTCAGCCATCCATTAGAAAAACTCAAGAAATGCAGCCTTACCGTTATATAAGGCATTTGCGATACCACCAGTGCTCATTGAAAGAGTAAAAAAGGCCCAGGTAAAGTGCCTGATCCGTTTCCTCCAGCTCAGTGACGCAGCTGAAGCTTCAGTGTCTCTTCGAGAGAGTGGGATACTGTCATTTTCATACTTATAAAATGAACGATGACGATTGTGCAGTGATTCTAACGCGGAAGATCGAGCTTGTATTGCCCTTCCGGTCGTTGGGGGGAGCAGTGACAACTCATTACTGCGCAGCACGCGCTCTTCCTCTGTCATTGCAGTTGCGCCAACGGGAGTAGGATCATGGTTCGAAGCTCAGGTATCTGCAATTCCTGGAAGCATAGGAGTTGGTTACTCGTATGAATTTAGCTATGCTTGTCTGGCGAGACAAAAGTGTATGTGCTCATGAGGCAAGACAAAAACTGAGGAAAAAAGATGTGTGCAGTGATGAAGAACAGAATTTGAATGATCGGCGATGGGCAAAGAAGTTGTTTATGCTTCAGTCTAAAAGCCATAGTGAACGCCTTCCGTGGGGATGGTGACACGTCTATATACCGATCGAAGCGAATAGAGGTGAACTGGTCAATGGATCCGTCGGGTATCGGCACACAAGCATTATCGGCACACAAGCATCTGATGGTGGGGAGAGACCGATCGAATCAAATAACATATTGTCGCCTTATCCTAAAAGAATACCTGAAAGGTAGCAATCATCTTGGGTATGAGTGGACTGTTGTCATGAAATTTCACACCAGACGATGTCCAAAGTAATGGTTCAAACCAGCGCTGCCAAGAACAATAATGAGCAGAACTGCTGAATGGGGAAAGGATGGATGCCCCGCGCTGATCAGATATGTCATATTGTAAATGGCCTTGTTTTGATGAGCTGCACTTCGTGCGTCATGACTGAAGGGAAAGAATTCTCATAGCGCATGTTTACATATAATACTGCAGATAATGGCGGGAGCTCTGTAGAGTCATATGACAGAGCTGCGCATGCTGCCAGGCGACGATGTCCATGATGGCTTGATTTCGACAGAGTCTTTACTCACAGGGCCTCATGGATCTTTAAGGGATAGGGACTGTAGTATATGGAATATCGTCTTCATTTTGTTTGTTATAAGATGTTGTCAACCAGAATATGCATTATCATTCATACTATGCTAGAAATGGCGTCTAGACACCTTTTTGGCGTAGTGGTTGGTGGCTGAGAGATATACTATCAATCTAATAAATCTATGACTGGTAATCATCATGGCAATAGTTGATAAGCCGGTTCACTGCGCCTTTTTAATGAAGTACGCTGAGCCGTGCTTTTTTTCCGCTGGTAGACCGACCTCAACACGCGCATCAGCACAGGCGAGCTTGTGTGTGTATTGAAGATGTACAACAATTGTACTTTGTAGAGGAGCTCGGTATTCGCATCTGAGCAAAAATACTCTTCTATCTTGGTGTTGCGGTTTTTCTGGAAGTATAGACATAATCTGATCTTTAGGGACGTCCTTATAACCAGAATCTGTGAGCACGATAGACTGTATGATCAAGGCTATACTTACTTGTGGCTTTTGGTAAACTGGAGGGTGATTGATCCATGGATACTTCTTTCAACCATCCCACTAGCTCACATCCTCCTGCATGATGATCGCCGCCGTCCTCTTTGTACGCAGCCCCGTTTTAACCTTGATGATAGAAAGCGTGGCCAGGATCTCACTGGCCCGCAAGACCGCGGCAGTCAAGGTGTCGTAACCCCCCTATCCGAACATCGGGGTGAAATATGTCCCATCTGCGCCATTCGGGTCTAATCAGTCATTGACCCATTTTAGAGCAAGTAGGATGCTTCCCTCGGATACCTTGACAGCGCCTCCCTGAAGCTCAATAGTGTCAATCCTCTTATTTTGGTTGGCCACGACCCCTACCCTAATCTCACTGCGTCTGCCCATCTCAACTCCTTGCACAATGTTGTACTTATACTGACCAGGTTGTCCCTCCGTCAAGCTGCCAGACCGCTGGCCACACTTTCTGTTGCTGGATTCTCCAGGCTTTTAAGAAGCGTCCTGGTCCGGATGGTATTTTGTTGTCATATCCCAAAGCCAGGAAGCCAGCGGGCTAATTGTTGGTCTGTTAGAGCGAGATATAAGTTGCCTTTTAATATATTCCAGAAGACTGACAGTGTAAGAAAAAAGATGCTGTTGGTGGGAAGTAGAAGTTACATAATGAAGCTGTTGACAGATAATAGACACTGAGAACCACAGTGAATGGCTAATGATATTGCTTAAAATAGGTGAATGCAGCAGCCTTTTGATGAGTATATTGCTGGGATTCACATGAAATAAGTAGAGAAAGTGAATACTCTAAGCCAGAGAGCAGTGGGCAGGGATATAGGCAGTATAATAAAAATGATATACAGTCTATAGCATTAGGGAAAGACGGAAGACCGGGAAGAGTCTGCCGGGGAGAAGCCTCCTTAAATAAGATCGGAGAACAAGGGACCTAACCAGATAGCCTAGTTGATGTTTGTCTATGCTACTTGTCTGCTATTGACTTTTCCATTGTATAAAAGTTTGCTACTACATGAGCAGGCTAGGATACATATCAGCAGTAATGCATATAACAGAAAATATCCTGCAATGGCCATTACTGTGTGAGTCTATCATGAAATAAACGATGTAGTGATATATACATTTTCAGAGAACAGCCTATACAATTTGAAGACAGAACATACCTTACTTAAAAGCCTTCTAAGATTTGTTCAGATCGCCTAGTATCCCTAGTGCTATTTGTGACCCCATTATGTATAGTTAATGCTCGCCCTGGTCGTTCTAACCTGACACTTGAAGGTACGGATTAATATTGTGGTAAAGGCGATCGAAAATATGGATTACAGATCCAGAGAATGCAGACTAAGATACCAAAGTACAGTAATTGGTCCAGATGATATGCGGGGCCGGGGTTACTTACAGCTTCTGCCGAGGTTTCATTTGATTCGCTCTTAAGTACCTCTCTACGGAGTACATCTTCAAACCTCTACAAATCCGGCGCATCTCTAAGCTCGTTTTCGATTTGTTGAGATCTTCGAATCGATAACTCGGTATTCTGTGATTCTTTACTTACGTTGGTTCTTATTTTGATTGCGTGATAGAAATGGCAGCTGCACGAGATAATCGCAAGTCTGTGTTGATCACTGGGTAAGCAAACATTGTTGCATTATTGAGAATCTTCATCGTTTCGATGCGCGCCGCTAATGAACTAGGTGCTCTCCGGGTGGAATTGGCAATTCAATCGCTCGCGAGTTTCATCGAAACGGTTTGCGCGTATTTGCAACGGCACGAGATGCAAAGCAGATCGATGATCTAGCGGCCCTGGGTATCGAGACGCTAGACTTGGTCGTTGACGACGAAGGAAGTGTCAAATCCTGCTGCTCCGAAGTCGAGAAAAGACTTGGGGAGAAGGGACTTGATTTTCTTGTTAACAATGCGTATTTCTCTCCCTCTCGATTTTAGCGGAACGATTGACCTGGATGCTGATACCTGCATGGCTAGGGGCCGAAGTACGTTCTACATTTGTCTAGTTCAAACATTGGAATAGGGAGAGTCTATACTCACAGGTGACAGACTATACTGTGCCAGCGATGGAGGTAGACCTCACAGAGGCCCGGAAAACTTTCGAAACCAACTTCTTTTCGGTCATCTGTATATGCCAGGCTTTCTTGCCATTGCTCACGAAGGCAAAGGGCACTATTGTGATGATCGGTAGTGTGGCTGGGGTTAGTCGATCCTCCTTCACTGATATGCCATTTGCTGGTCCTGACAGCCTCCCTCTTTGTCAAGATCATACCTTATGTGTTCGGATCGGTCTACAATGCCTCAAAAGCTGCGCTGCATTCGTTCAGCGACACTCTGCGGGTCGAACTTGCTCCCTTCGGGTACGCCGATTGTGTCTTTCCATATCGCGCGCTCTCGCTGACATTGAACCCCTCCCAGAGTAAATGTCACAACTGTCATCACTGGGGGCGTGCAATCCCGCATTGCACGTACTCAGCGAACTCTCCAGCCGAACTCCCTGTATACTCCTATTGAAGATGAATACGCACGCCGTGTGACACATAGTCAGGATGGCGCTATGCCAAATGCTGCATATGCGCGGAGCGTTGTAGCGCAGGTCCTGTACGGGTCAGCACCATGGCGCTGGTTATGGCCGTGGGCGAAAGGACGAAAGAGCTGGATCTGGGAAGGCAACAAGAGCTGGCTGATTTGGCTCCTATGTGGCGGTTGGGCCTGGACGGGTCTATTTCATCGCGCCATGACGCGGATGTTCAAGCTCTACAAGTTGAAAAATGCCATAGGGAAGTAGAAGCAAAGGTCGATTGCTTGGCTCTATGGGAGCAGTCAATCTGAAAAACGTCGGAGCATCCTTTGAGTGGTTTAGGCACTTCCTTCTCGCCCTACTCGAGACCGAAACTCAATCTACTTCTGTACTGCTATCCTATGCGCTTTCAGAAGGATTCGTTGTCTGGGAGGTACCCGACAGGTGTTCTACCATGTAAACCATTTTGTGGATCTGACAGAATCATAGAAGTATAAAAGTCAAATGCAGTGATGATCAAGACTCAGCTATAATTTCTCGCTTTCTCTTGGTTCTAGTGACGACAACCTTTCGAGAGGAAGACCCGCAAACTATGGGTCTCGGCGGGGAAGAAGTTATAGCAGCGTTCCGTGATATTCGCGTTGGCGGCATTATGCGCCTGATTAGTCATTCATACTCGCACGCTGGTTGGCTCCATCAGGTGACCCGGGTGCAATCCAGACGGAGCGCAACATTGTCCCGAGAAGCGCAGCCGTGAAAAAGCAGTGCAAGCTGTTCCCTTCCCGAGATCAACATCGGATAACCCGCTCCTTCTTGTCAACAATCACTTTGGAGGCTCGTTCTTCCTCTTGTGCTCTTATCTGTTGTCTTGAAATTCTCCCCTCTTTGACAAATTCTTTCCAACATGTTCAAGCTCGCGCGCAGCAGCCGTCCTGTCGCGGCAGCTATCAGAGCTGCGACGGTGAGATATTTTCCCAAGCTGTTTTGACAACATCACATAGTGCCATATCCATAGCATCAAATTGAGCTTGCTAACATTGCAATTATCGTAGGAATCTTCCGTCCAATCCAGATTGGCTCAGCAACAGAGAAATCTGTCCATTCACGAATACCTCTCCGCCAGACTTCTCAAGTCCGTATGTTGTCGTAACCGTGCACCCGTCGTATTCCGCCGATCTAAAATGACTGACTGGATGACAGTATGGCGTGGGAGTCCCCAAGGGTGAAGTCGCCCACTCGGCACAGGAAGCTGAGGCTGTCGCCAAGTCAATCGGTATATATTAGCCCGTCATATACAAGCTGGACCGCGGTTTACTGAGACAACACCTTAGGGAACGATGACATGGTGATCAAGGCCCAGGTTCTTGCTGGTGGTCGTGGTAAGGGCACGTTCGACAATGGTCTCAAGGGAGGTGTGCGCGTCATCTACTCGTGAGTTGAATCCCCTGAAATCCCTGCTACGACAATTCCTCTTATTGACCGGATGTCCTTTTTCTCCAGCCCAACCGAGGCCAAGATGTTCGCTAGCCAGATGATCGGACACAAGCTCATCACCAAGCAGACTGGTGCTGCTGGTCGCCTTTGTAACGCTGTCTACATTTGCGAGCGCAAGTTCGCTCGTCGTGAATTCTATCTTGCCGTCCTCATGGACCGCGGCACTCAGTCTCCCGTCATTGTTGCCTCGTCGCAAGGTGGTATGGATATTGAGGCGGTTGCCAAGGAAAACCCCGAGGCTATCATGACCACTCCTATTGACATCAAGGTCGGCGTGACTGATGAGATCGCCCGCAAGATCGCTACCGATCTTGGCTTCTCTGAGCAGTGCATCGAGGAAGCCAAAACCACCATCCAGAACCTGTACAAGGTCTTCATGGAGAATGATGCTACTCAGATTGAGATCAACCCCCTGTCTGAGACCTCTGACCACCAGGTTCTGGCTATGGACGCCAAGCTGAACTTCGATGACAACGCTGAGTTCAGACAGAAGGAGGTCTTTTCATGGAGAGACACTACTCAGGAAGACGCGGATGAGGTCAAGGCTGCTGAGTACGTCCCGATGGCACCCAATTTATGGCACACGAAATTTGTTCTGACTTGGACGACAGGTACGGCTTGAACTTCATCAAGCTTGATGGTGACATTGGATGCCTGGGTACGATCTGACAACGCTTGCCTTACTGCGCTCCTGCTAACCGCTAATCTAGTCAACGGTGCTGGTCTCGCCATGGCCACCATGGATATCATCAAGCTCAATGGTGGAAGCCCTGCCAACTTCCTTGACGTTGGTGGTGGTGCTACCCCCGCCGCTATCAAGTCTGCTTTTGAGCTCATCACCAGCGACCCCAAGGTCACTGCCGTCTTCGTTAACATCTTCGGTGGTATCGTCCGCTGCGATGCTATCGCCCAGGGCTTGATCAATGTCGTGGAGGATATGGGTCTGCGCATTCCCATCGTTGCTCGGTTGCAGGGTACCAACATGGAGCAGGCTCAGAAGTTGGTATGTGATCAACGAGTTTGCATTCTCAAACTACGAAAATGGCCATGAAATGCTAATGTAGGATTTATAGATCAATGAGTCCGGTCTTAAGATCTTCTCCATTGAAGACCTCCAGAGCGCCGCCGAGAAGTCCGTCCAGTTCTCCAAGGTCGTCAAGATGGCCCGTGAGATTGACGTCGGTGTGGAGTTCACCCTTGGTATCTAAGCTCCGTTCGTTTGAGACGTCCAAGCATGTGTCATCGCCTATTGTTTCATCTCTCTGTCTTTTCTTTCGTGATTTTCCTTTTTACCTTCCTTTTTCGTTCCTACTCACCAAGCAAGAGAATTACATGGGCGATGACATGGTGGGAAATACCAAATGGGCTACCGGTGTCCCCGTGACACTACTGTTCAGGGTTTATCAGCGATATGTTAGTGAATTGGGCTAGTATAATTGTACGGGGAAGGCAGCGGTGGCATTATCATAGAGAGCATTGATGGTTCTGTATATCGTCCATATCTAGTCTTTTTTTTTTTCCTTTCCTTTTGTCAATGTATTTCTTGTTGATTTGGATCATATCAACGCCTGCCGTGAGGTTTGCTCCTCGGCCGTAGTACCGCATACTGAACTGTCTTCTATCTCAGTGCTCGTCTGGTCCAGGGGAGTCGCTGTCGCTGTCGCTCTCTCCTAGCCGCGTGTGTTTTTCTGTGACTGCCTTAGATTGCCGCAGCAGTCCTGTGTGTACCTTATCATAAAGTCCGCGGCAAGCCGCGCAGATTCCGGTTCGGAAATCAGCGTTTACACTGCGTATATATATAGTGAAGAACGGTAAATCATGGCTAGATACTCGGATTGGGTATGGAATAAGTATCCGTTATCGTATCCAAATATAAACTGCCCTCAAAGTATTTCAGCCGATTTGTCGTGAAGGCGCGGCGGTTCATATATATGTAAAAATGACAGCGGATCAACTCAGCTGACTCCTTCCTCACCAACATCGACACCATCACTCCTTCTCTGTTAGCCTCAATCAGATACCATCATATCGATGCTTCACACCTACAAAGAACAACAATGATGATTCGCAGACGCTATAATCGCATCTGAGGGCTTGCTGTGGGTTGTCAATATTCCTGGAGTCAACCAGTTGGACACAACGCTGAAACTTTCTCGGCGCCCTGTTCCAGAGAACATCCCACATCTGACAGCGGCTACCTTGAGAGCTTGGATGACAAGATTTGTAGGAGCGATTTGGGATGAAGTAGCCATCCTGAGCATATCTACACTTCCCTAACCTTAGGCTAATGTAGTGGAAAACGGTATCCCGATCACCATGGAATGTGTAGATCCGAACTCGCCCGAACAGGAGATCATCACTCGATTCCAAAATCTCAGAACGAAGTCCGCAAGACGCACATTGTACGGGCTTCCTTAACAAATGCCTTTTCACACTAACTGACACGAGTTACGATGCAGGTTTCATCAACTCACCCACCAGCTAGCTTCTCACGAATGGCGTGACTTGAGGGATCTTCTCAATACCCGAACCTTCCAGTGCGATATCCTGGGGTCGCTCCCCCCCGAGATTGCTGTGCAAGTCGCCCAGTATTTAGACCTATCGGAAATCCATGTTCTGCAGAGAGTAGGCAATACATGTCCACCTGTGACCAAGAAACAGTGAATGAAACTCACATTGTATCAGGTCTCCAGCACTTGGCACAAGCTACTGTCATCTCACCCAGTTCGCAGTGCTGTATTCCATCGGTATTCAGGCCGTACCCTCAATTGTTCTCGTCAGACATCTCATCAGACATCATCTCATCATATCTTCAACCAGTATGCCAAGCAGAGGATCAGACTGGAGCGAGGAGAGCCATCGTCAGCCCTCCGTCGGCGCGAGCCCAGCCATATTAACCCAGCATGTCTAGACTATTCGAATGGACGGTATGCATGGACTGGCGAAATGACGATGGTGGTCGTGCAGGATCTGCGTTCGAACACAATGCAGATGTTCTGCACAGAAAACAGAGAAAGTATCGGCAACATTCGTCTTTCGGAATCGATTGTTGCAGCGGTCACTCTACGTGGGTAGGCAGCAATTCCTGCACAGATCAAACTCATGTAGTAATTTCTCACTCATGGCTTTAGATATTGCCATGTCTGGAATCTTCAGACAGAGGAGTCAGCATACTTTCGACTGCCATCCCGCCTATTTCACCTCTTCGTTGTTCGTGGAGCCAAGGTTGCATTCGGCTTCAAAGATCCCGCGGCTGGAAACACTGTTGTCATGCAATGGGACTTCAACTCGCGCGTTTCCCGCACGATAATAGTGGCAGATCATCTAGTGTTTATAGACTTACATTCTACGCTGGATTGCTTGGTTTCCATCCATCTACAACGAAATGACAACTTTGATGGCCCATGGGACCTTGAAGGGATTCCATGCAATGCCGCGCAGTTGCGGGTCGAGAAGCATTGCTTTGATGATTCGTTGGAAGCTCCTCTGACTGCGTCCAAAATTGTGACGCTGCCAAGCCTAAAAGACAATGACTGGGTAGTTCGACCAAATGCCTCGCTCTCAGAACAATTCAACGACAAAGCGGGAATACTAATAGCTCGCCCCAAGGGTAGTCAAGATCACCACCCACGCTATATCATCGCCATTACCCACTATATCGATACCGAGGAGGTTTTCTTGCATCTTTTGCCCCCGGAGCACACATCCTCCTCCCACTTACACGTTGCTCCTATTGACCGCAACCTCTTGTACTATATCAGGATCGAGCGAGCCATGCCAACCATCTGGATTTCACAACCAGGCGCGCAAGTTCCTTACCGGCCGGCCAAGTCCATGCCTTGTCCGTGGGACCCTGGTCAGCATGATGGCGACGAATACGTGCTCAAGGGAGATCATGATTGTGTTTTGTTGGTCAATAGTGGTGGGGTGAGCGCGTGGTGTTTCGATGAAGCCGCACAGCCCTTGTGTGCTATTCCTCTTCAAAACAATTGAAGCTGGTGTTTTAACGGGACTGGGGATGACACGGCTATTTTTAAGACCAAGGAAGAGAAAGAGTCATTAATTAGAGGTCTTGATCTTTTTTTGTTCCTACAGAATCTCGAGGCGCTTGAAGAATCGACATTGGATCGGACAGGCCGGCATAGCAGCCCCTAGAGGGGGCCTCTGTATGGGTATGCATACTACTACCTTTTGTTGTTGTGGATAGTAGTTGCCTGGAACACTGTCTTCTTACACCCACGGTCTAGACTAGATCCCAGAATCAAGATGATGATAGTCGAATGTTGAAGCCTCTGCAGTCTGCATCCAGACTATTGAATCTAGTGTCCATTTACGGCGCAGGTCTACCTTAGACTATTACTGGTACTACAGATCTGTGGCCTGAATATTTACTCCACATCTACTCACAGTATCAAAAGTACCTCTTTACAATGGCTTTGAATCCACCACTTATCATCCTTAACATGAGCTACAGAGGACTCTCTATTATTGATTTCTCTTGCTGATCCATCATCATGCTATCAATTACTTCTTAATAAGTAAAGAATAACTCATCAAGTTACGGATACCAACTGTATAGATAGTTTTGTCTCTTCTACTGACGAAGGACACCTCCTCTCCCCTCTCCTTATATATCATATTCTCCCCCTATTTGTCTCCCCCTCATCACTAGTCGCAACTCGCAATTAATATCTTCTTCTACCTACATACGCCATCATTGTTTCCTTCCACCCAACCAATTGTTGTTCCGTATCCGCGGTTCCGTGCAGATTCCAGAGCCCAGACTACTGCTTACCTGCTTTTTAGTAACAGACTACTACTGGATCCAGTAGGACTGTAGCAGGTGAGCCAGCTATCTACTGGGTTCCCCAAAAATCCTTCTGCACCTTAAACTCCTACCATTACTAACTATTATTCTGTTGGTATCACCAACTATATAGTCTATTAATTGTCTTATATTATACCTCTTAATAATTTATTCGAGATAATCCTTTATCCAAACCTTGGTTTCAGAATCTTCTCAACCGCGAATTTCATCGTTGTCTTTTCTTGCATTCTCTCCCTACGCTCTGTCGAGCTGTTCCCACCTTTTCTTCTCTCCACAAGGCATACAATAAACCGGCATAAGCTCTCCTAGAGGAGAAACAAAAGGGGAAGACGCGACACAAAAAGAAAAGAAACGAAATCGTGCATTGGAAGACAACAAGACTACACATCGGCTGTTCCCGTTCCTCCGTTGGTCATTTCCCGAGCTCCTAGACCGGATGTCAGAAACCGGACCCGTGATAGTCAGCTTCAACTAACTAGCAGCTATCTAGTTATCTGCATTCTGCAGATCCGATCTTTGAACGCGCCTCGTCCGCGACATTCCTGCCCTTCCACGGCTCGTCCTCTCCCCCTCTCGCCGATTTTCATGCTGGCACCTCCTTCCGAGGCTAGATTGGAACAAGTGGAGAACAAAGGGGCAAAGTGCCAAAGAGGAGTTTTGGACTGGTCTAGGACTCTTCACACCCATTGAGTTTGGTGGGCGAGAAAAATCCTTGAACAGTCGCTGTCTGGCACATTGACGCGCCAGAGGGAAAAGAAAAGAAATCGAAATCCATATTGTATCTACAGGATCTTCGCTTCGCAATGACTCTAGAAGCGGAGACTGTATGGTATTGATCAGCGCCTTCTTGGCCCAGGCTCCGTGATTCTTTGTATCCACTTTCCCACGTTCTCCAGTCCTCCACGAGCGGCCGACATCTGGAAGAGAGAAAAACGATCCTACGTTATCGCCCCCTCTCTTCGTTGACCATTCGCATTTTCAGTTCAGGTGGTTTCCTCCAAGATTCGCTCCGCACAGGCTTGCTTCCTCCCCTCTGCGGCTTGGCCGTCATACTTCTCTTCGCGCGAGATGAGCAGCGTCGCCGATCCTCCGTCTCGAAATACTTTTACTGCCGGTTCTGCAGATGCGCCAGGCAAGACACGAAAGCTGCCCGTCCTTCCCTCCTCTATTCCATCGTCTGCTCAGTCGACCGGTGACTCCATGGAGGTCACTCCACCTGCCTCTGCGACGACGGGTCCTGCGCCGCCCGCCCACAGCAGTCCGGACAGCGATCGCGCGGGCGCAAACATCACGAATTCCAATGGTTTGGTCGAAACAGGAAACATGAACAATACTTCAATGCCAAGTCAAGCAATCGGGGCTGCGGCGGCAGCCCAGCAGCCAAAGGTCGTTCAGACCGCTTTCATTCATAAACTGTATAAGTATGTTTGCTCAGATTCCGTTCGCTCTCACGGATGTCTCAAACCCTTCCTTGTCTTACACTTTACCATCTGCCCCTTTGACATGTATCATGTGAGCCCTTACTGATGCCACTTAACAGTATGCTAGAGGATCCTAGTATCCAACATCTGATTTCATGGTCGAGCACCAACGACAGCTTTGTCATGTCGCCAACATCGGAGTTCTCCAAAGTCCTCGCGTCAGTTTCTTGCCCTTGAAACCGCTTCGCATCTTGTAGCCTGATGCTGATATTTGCCTCTTTTAGTCAGTACTTTAAACACACTAATATTTCGTCCTTCGTTCGGCAGCTCAATATGTACGGTTTTCATAAAGGTATATGATTTTCGAGTTGGGAGTGAATGTGTTCGCATTTTTGCTGACCCTTCGCCCCGCCTTACAGTGAGCGACGTCTTTCACACCGGCTCTCCAGACTCTGCATTATGGGAATTCAAACACGGCAATGGGAACTTTAAACGAGGCGACCTGGTAGGGTTGCGCGAAATCAAGCGCCGAGCATCACGACATGCTCTAATTCATCGCGACTCATTTCCCGGCCACAAAACCGCTGTTTCTCAACCTGGCACGCCGGCCGAGCCCGTCCCAGATGCGACCGAAGCGCGATTGCTGAATTTGGAGCATTCGCTATATGATATGCATACCCGTTTAAGTCGCGCTGAAGAGGGACATGCAGCTCTCAGCTCAAGATGTCAGGCCATGGCGGAGAGTTTGGCCAGATGTTATCATGTTCGTTGACCGTTTGAGTCTCATCGAGGCGCCTGCTATGTCTGACACTGAAGCACTGACGGGATTTCAGTGGACGTATTCGATTTCTCAATTCCTACAAGGAACGATTCCTGATCGGGACAGTCCTCTGTACCGGGATGGTGAGCATCACTACCGAAGAAAACATTACCATGACCACATTCACTAACTTGTCGCAGTGTCCAGCATGCAGAAAGAGATAGAGAAACATCTCGACGTCGTACGAGCTCTTGAGAACCCTCCGGACCCATACTTATCTGTCAGACCACCTTTTTTTGCCAATGTATCGGTTGATCCCGGGCCCCCTCTTTCCCCACGCCAGGTGCCCCAAGACGATAGCCGTCGACCATCGATGATGGATACGTCTAGGCATAATATAATCCGTCCACCAGTGCCCCCGCATCTGGCTGTCTCTCCTCGCCGGTATGGCTCAATTGGTGGGGGACATTCGTCTCCGAACTATAATCGGCCGCAGGTTCCCTCTGTAATCCCACCTCAACAGCCGATGCCTCATCCTCTATCTTCGGTATCTTCTCCTCCGGGACCCAATCTTGCTCGTCGACACACTTCAGCAGACATCCGTCAGCATGGCTGGCCGCCACCGAACGTTTCCCAGTTTCCCCATGCGAATGCACAGGGTGGTCCAGCAACACCATGGCCACCCTCGCCCCATCGTACACCGACTTCTAGTGAGCAGCAGGTTCGGGATGTCCTGGCTCAGTATGAGATGGGAGCGCCTCGGCGATTTCAGAGCAGTTCGCGACATGCTACGCCGCCTTTGAATCCGGACCAGCCGTCGTCGAATCTAACCGTGGACAACGCGTGGACATATGGTGGGTCGAAGTATGCTAGGCATGAGTCCTCCCTTCCTACCACCAGACGATCCAGCATGGCCAGCAACGTTCACTCGCTCCTCAACCCCGCTGATACAGCGGAACGTCCCGAAGAGGATCAGCATAACAATCTCGAAGATCGGAAACGAAAGCGCTTAGAATAAAAAGCGTGAGACCGGCATACGCCTCAATTACAATGTCTAACCGAACCGCCATTGTCACGCGCAAGTCATATATCGAGCATGAGAACATCAGTATCTGGCTCTCCGTCTTGCAGCAACAGCTATACGGCCAAACTTCTTGGAAGAAGCACCGTCTGCATATTGAGCAATCTATAACTGCCACATATTATGATCATATTGGAATCTCACCCCCGTTCTTTGATCTTTCCTTTTCTTTCATCCCATATAACTTGTACAATCTCTCCAGGAAAAGCGTGGGTTTTCCAGGACAGTTGGAGGCCACACTTTGTTTATTTTGTCTTTTACGCCTAATTTGGAGGGCCGACTCTCCTTTCGCAGCATACCTGCTGGAAATACGTTGTATGTCCGGTTCTGTTGATATCATACCTTACCATGCAGATCGGTGATGACTGCCTTGCTGCCACAGTATTGGTGTTTGCACTTATTGGGAACTTGGAATAGGCATGTTCGGTTTCCGCATATCATACTTACCTTACTATATACCCTGGGGCTGGGTGGGAGACCCATGTTTATTTTTGATTACAAACTAGATTCACAATTGGAATCTACGCTCTAATGCAATTATGTCCGTGTGCGTGGACTTCGGGACAGATTAATATTGAGTTGTTCTCCCATTCGACATTGTTTGCAGCCCTGGCGTATGTCATCAGGTGTCTGTAAGGAACTGGCGAGACCTAAGTCGAGAGTATGGCGGACTATAAATAGGCCCATCACGGCATCGAGAACGTCCACGAAAAAGGATGTGCTATATTCGCGTGAATTGCTGTCTATTGAACTCAATATTTCATCGGATAACTGGGTATCTTGTTGTAAACTGAAAGATTGGGGGAGTCTTCTGACGACCAACATCATCGCTTCTTCCTCTTTTTCGACCGATCGGCAAGTATCTCATCCAAGAAGCTTGTGGCTTTCTTCCGGCCTCTCGGTCCCGGCGCTGGCTGCGGTAACGATCCCTCTTGCCTCGCTGGAGTGTTCTCGCCATCGCCATCCTTGACCTCACCACCACCGCTTGGGCCAACGCCATCGTCCTCTGCGGTATCAGTCGTAGCTTTCCTTTTCCGCGCCGAATTCAGGTCTTTCTTCCGAGGGTTGCCTTTCCTTCCCACCAACGCCGTCCGTCCTTCCTCACCGTCATCGTCATCATCCGCATCTCCCGTCCCAGCCGCCGAGGGAGCCGCCGCATTCGCAGCGGGTCCTCCATTTTGGCCCACCGGCTTGCCAGATTTTACCCCAGCGGAAGCAGCCATGACCTTCTTATAGTTCTTCCCCAAGAGTTGTTTCCGAAGCTTATCGTTGGAATCCAATTCGGTCCGGTTCCAGCTCCCGTCAGCGGCTTTTTCGGGGAGGGGGGCGCCCACTCCTAGTCTGTTTCAGAACTGTCAGTATGCGCATCGAAGAGGGAAAGCCAAAGAAGACATACGTCTCCGGAACAGCAGTGAAGATCTCATCTTCCTCTCGCTGCAGCTCTTCTTCTGTTTTGACGCGGGCCTTTTCTTCGTCTGTTGGCGGAGGGAGCCAGGAGGCTACTAGACGCTGGCTGCGCGCTAAGGCAACATTGGCTTTGTTGAGGATGACGTCCGTTTCTGTTTTTGATATTGACATGTTTGCTTCATGTGTGGTATATATAACGATTGTTTGAGCTGATTGTAGAAGATCACCGCCGATGTTGGAACTTTTTGCGATAGCAGGGCGGAATATGTGGGCAGAAAGTTCACCGCTTGCTTTGTTGGTATGGAGGACCTGATATGGCTGAGATAAACGACGAGTATGAGCCCCTCGGTTGATGATAATATACTAGTGTCAGTCGTTGGTCATAGTGACGAATGGACCGCAGACAGATGCTCGGTATAATAATTGCTATAGACACTGTGATGCTGGTGGCGGCATGTTTGTTATCGAATCTGAATTGCATCAATTCACAAAATGAATCTATGTACACTGCGGGTTCCTACCTAGTCTATCAGGGCCAAAATACTATGTACAACATCGAAGGAACGTAGACTATACACCCTTCACTGCATCAATCATTTTTCGTACGACGTAACCCAATCTTCGAGAGGCTCAGAGTGACGCCCTAGCTTTCTATGTCGATGCTTCTCTTTTAGTTTCTTCTCCGTCTTCATGAATTCGCGAATACCAACTGGAATACCAGCAAAGAGATCCTCTGCCGTGTCAGATACTGATACTGGCCAGTTAGCTTCGCTACCCCCACCATCGTCATCCATGCTCAGACTCGCATTGTCAACCTCTGCCCTGCGCGTCTGTCGCAAATCCCTCGTGGGCTCCTGCGTAGAGCCCTTCGCCTTGGCGCTTTCCACCCGACTGGCCCATTCCTCCATTTCATCGCGGTAATCATCCCACACGCAATGCACACAACCACTCATGCAGCAATTGTCCGGTTCCTCCGGCCGCGGCGGAATAGCCACCCCATTGATCGTCTTCCATTGCGACTCGGGCGGCATAGTTCCCGGGTTATACCGCGAAGCACGGCCTGGTCCAGCAAGTCGCGTTCCGAACACGATCGACATCTTCTCTTCTGGTGTTTGGGGTTTGACAGTTGTTGCCGGGGTTGGTTTCTCGGCGGCTTGTGACACGGGCACGGGGCGCGAAGTTGTCGCGTGAGATTTGTAGGGTGATTGGGATGAGAGGATATCGTAGTAGTAGCCCGATAATGGATGCGCCTGCGAGCGGGTTGACTCGTCTACGCTTGCCAGCGTATCGTCGTGGGCGGTCCCGTGGTGGGGAGACGGAGTGAAGGCATATTGTCTTGTGACTGATGAGGTTGGCCAGGCAGGTAAAGGAAGCTTGTTTGTAACTCGGACGTGCGTACAGCACAATGGACGAGTCCTACATCGAAGGATCGACTGCCTGATATGCGTGGAGAAGCACTCCATTCTTAGTTCTCAAAATTAAATGTGAAGAACTTCCGAAGATCACCGACATCGACCAACTTATGTCATTAGGCAAACAGTGCAAACAGCCCAGTACAGCTATCCCGATTCCCGCGGTATGCTTATCGCGGAACCCATGCTGCAAAGATGTTGAACCCAGGTTCCTGCCATTAAGGCTCGCGCAGCAATCGCTTTTATTGCATGAGTGGTAGACTTATTGAATAAGTCATTTACTCCATTTGATGCCTATTTACGAATTGTGCGAGCGGCGCTAATCACTCGGGTCAACAATCACTACCGCTTCCGACGCGTCGCAAATGAGCGCACAACCCCCGAGGGGTGACGCTCGAACGCGCCCTTCGAGGATTCCGACATTTCAAGCGCCAACAAAGGCGAGTCTGGCAAGATCAAATCCCGAACTCTTGGAACGCATTCAGAACAGGTCACCGGGGAAGGACCCGAACCAGGATGATCAACAAAAGCAGGCGGAGGCGGGAGTCTTCGGGCTACGCGATAGAAAAGCCTTTCGACCGTCGTTGGCATCGACTGCAAGCCCTATAGGTACTGCGCGACAAGCTGGAGATGCGCGCTCGCCGAATCGACGGTCGAGTGGAATTCAAGCATTTGCCGCACCCCCAAGAAGAGTGTCGAGGAAAATCACTCCTGCAGACTTCGTCTTCGGGTCTCCAGCAAAAATACAGAATATTGCGACAAATGACGGACCTGCAGACACTCCGGAAGATCAATTAGCGTCTGAACTTGGCAGCGCGACAGGAGAAGTTAACGTGAGGCTTGATTCTGAGCAGCCGTCTTTGCATGAAGGATTTGAGGAGCCAGACCTCCCCCCGACTCCGACTCAATTAGGCTTGGAAAAGCCCCCCGAGAGACCAAGAGGACTTTTGAGCAGCAGCCCTAGCACGCCTCTTGGAAGATTCCGAAAGCGACGAACGGGTGATCTACTAGAGAAAAGCCCTTCCAAACTCAGCAGGGTCGACTATGGCTCACAAGCAGGTGACGTATCAGGGCTCGGCGTCATTGTATCGAAAGAATCTCTTCCAGAACATGTTGTGAAGAAACAAAAACTCAGGAGAGAGCTCTCTGCCGACTTGAAAAAGCTCAAGGACGACATCGCGGAATTGGAGAGCTGGTCAGAGAGATTGGGCCAACAACATGAGACCATGGAACCGGACCACGAGTTGGACAAACTCATGTAAGTTTTGTTTGGTACCCCGATCACATCAACCCGCCGACTGATTCGGAACAAGCTCTATACTAGTAGCCGAAGATCTGGCCAGCAACAATGCGAAGCGCCCTGCCGCCGATCCGTCGATATCGTCCTTATTATCCACCCTATTACCTTTCTCCACAAAGTTCGCGCCGTCAATACAGCAGTCCCCTATCCCTACGAATCCGTTTGCCCTCGAAGTATCCGCTCGAGCAAAGCCATACTTGACAGTATTTGCACCGTTAAATTTAACCGCGCATTCGAACACTACCTCTGACCCAAAGAACGATACCCTTCTTGAGAGGCATAACTTGACACTATCTGCCCCAGCCCCATTCCCATCCCACGTCTACAATATACCCGTCATTTACGAAACGAACACCGAACTACAGTGCTTGACCTCAATATCAGTCCCAAGGAGTCTTGGATCTTCCGCACCGAAAATCCCGACACCGCTGAGACGATGGATCGATTCAAGGCTGATTAATCCGCTGCTGAAAATAGACATATCAGGCCTCTGTCAGGGCATCAATCAGTATTGGGAAGCAATGCTCTCACGCGCTCTCGTATGGTCCGAAATCGAGGAACGTCATGCGAACCTGACTGGCCGGCCTGCATTGGGAGTAGGCGCTCCTGGAAAGAACAGAATACAACAGGAGCAAGATGATAAATTGGACCCGCGCCGACTACTGCCACACCTCAAGCGCAGCACAATGCTCCTCGAGTCCAACGAAACCAGGATGAAATTACTCCTTTCATGCGACCTGACCATGGACGAATGGACAAGCGAACCTAAACTGAGGCCGGATATCAGCATCGCGCCGAGATCAACGAGCAGTGGCACATCCTGCAGAAAGATCGAACAGGAGACCAAGAGGCTCTTCCGGGAGGTACTAAGGGACTCCAAACGTCAGCACGGTGCAATTGAAACTGAGGCCGATGTTATCATCCGAGCCATGGAGTGCGTCCTAAATGCTTTGTTCGGCAAAGAAGCCGGCGGAAAGATGTCAAAAGTACATGCTTAATGAGAGATTGGGGTGATTTTGCAACTCTTGTAATATTTGATGATGTAAATGGCATGGAAGGTTCAGTTGGAGATGAAGCAGGCGCCGGGATTGGAGTTTTGGATATTGGAATGGATGTGTTGATAACTTTTTTATACCCGACCAAGCGTGCGGCACTGTTTCTTATGATTCACGTCCAGAGTACTTGTACTTTTGCGGATTTACAAATCCTGAACACACTATGGCAAGATAATGAGTAGAAACCTGTGCACTTGTATAAGACCTGGTGTATGTGCCATGTAATTGCTAATCCTCTATCTTCTCTTGCACGTCCACACATTGAGAGACTGGTCCTAAATGTAGCATGAATATGTGGAGGAGCACAGAAGGGTGCCCAAGGCCTGCCTCTGCCTGTCCCTGGTATGGTCGGCAAATTCTACCCATGCGCTTCACGGAATGAAAAGCAGAGCCAACAGACGCGTCCTGAAAAGGTATTCATTAAGCTGATCGATAACTTCGCAGGGAGGACCGGTCTGTGAACATGAAAGTGGGACATTTGCATTTCGAGAGGTTTCGGAGCTTTTTTAAGGACAAAGGTGAAGAGAGAAAAGGGAAGCCACGCCATGCCACAATACACTAATAATCCCCGACTTGAGAATCGACCCGATCATCATTAGCTGAGAATCACATTTATTTCTTAGCAGCAGTCTCCTCCTCAGCCTTGGCCTTGGCACGCTTCTCGCGGATGCCCTTGTAGCGGGCCTCGCTGCGGGCGTCCCGCAGGCGGCGGTAAGCGGCCTCTTCGCCCTTGGGCAGCTCATCGCGCTTGACCTCGGTGACGGCCTCAGCGGCGGAGATGTTCTTGATGGGGAAGGTAGCGCCCAGCTTGGTGGCGTAACCCTCAGTCTTGCCCTCGGCGGCGAAAGCAGCCTTGGCGGCGTTGACCTCGTCGGCGGACGAGTCGAGGCTCTTGAACTGACCGCTCTTGCGGGGGAAGAGGATCAGGCGAGCCTTGTAGTCCTTGAGACGAGCGACATTGGCAACGAGCGACTCCTTGGAGTAGTTGACACGGCGGTGGTCAACGGCGATACCGACGGTGGGAGCGAGCTTCTTGGGGATACCAGCTTCCTATTGTTTAAAAGAAAGTGTTGTGAGCCTTTGTCCAAATCCTATATCGAATCTGGCCCCGGATAGAGTTGGGGTAAACCAGGCACCGCCAACTTCCCTGCCCTGGTGCGAAAATAGTGAGGATGAATTTACCTTCAGCTCAGCAAGGGTGAAACCACGGCCGACACGGACACGGCGGTTGTACTTGACGGTAGGGCAGCGCACAACGGGGCGCAGCTTGTCAACCGGACGAGGAGCAACAGCGGCGGCCTTAGCGAGACGGGCCTCACGACGGCGGTGCTTGCGGCCAGGCTATGATACCCAATGTCAGTCCATAAACACTCAAAGAATTCTCCGTCGCTCCGTTCGGAGTTGGGCATTTTTGGAAGAGTCCAGTCGTCCGTTCGAAGGTGCAATTCGGAAGGGTATGGGTTTCGAATTCGTACCTGGTCGAAGTGCACGCGCACACGACGCTGCCAGTCCTTGTGGAAGTCTAATATCAAAATCTCCGTCAGACCATCAATTCCCCAAAAAAATGCGATACCATCTGAATTTTCATCACTCGTAAAAAATCTGGTTCCTGAGGGCTCACTCACGGTGCTTCTGGAGTTGGTTGTTGTGCTTGATCGCCTATATCACCATCAAAAAAAATCGAATCAGCATGCCAGCCCCTTCTCATTGTGACCATCGAAATAGATCGCTGAACGACCTATTCGTATATTCGAGACAGCGAGGATCATATAACGCACCATTGTGACGGATGGAGATCAGAGCCGGGAGATTGTCGTCGTCGTCGTGGGTTGTTGCTGGTCGTGTCTCAAGACTCCAAGGAGTCGGTTCAATATTGGGTGGAACTTTTTTGGTGTGGCCAACCGCGCAGAGCCGCACCGCCTCGCTTAGCGAGCCCTACCCTGCTTGCCGCATGGGGTAAGGTGGCATGATCCGTAACAAATAATACCGAGATTTTACATAATTCCAGGTCAGTTCGTTACTGCATGTCTTCAGGAATCAGAATGAATTCCAATCAGACTTTTATTAGGTATTAGATCCCCCATATCGTCTCATCATGACATACAAGCTGTGTGCTTCCTGGAGTTGAATGCTTTGTGCTGCTGACGATCTCTGTATTGAAAGTACTGGATGTCTGTTACAGAATGACTAATCCAGACAGGTTGGAAAGTTATTCTTCTATCCCCATGCTTCTCTACATAAGTAGCAGTTATTGGAGGTCGTCCTCTGCCATGCAGGGCGCTTTGTTAATTTCAATTGGAAAACTTCAGTGTTCGAAAAGCAATCTTGAAAGGCAGCGGTGACCGTACTGTAAACTCGATAATATTAAAAGCAGGAAAAGCATCAGAAGCAGAAAGAGACGCCCCAGAAAACACCAATTCCACATGTCAGTCTTGTGTAGGTCATCAATCATGAATGTTCCCTAGGAGGGAGCAATGCGTAAACAAAAATCGAAAGCACAACTGAAGGCAACAAAATGAAAGCCTTCATGAATATCCCAGTGAATCAAAAGCGATGTCATAGGCAGCCGCATGGAATTCCGCGAGATCCATCGAGGGCTCGAGGCAAGGAGCATAGTAAGATTATGCATGTGTATACACAATCATTAAGTAGTCTACGCCTCAATACCCAGACCCACCCCCTCTGCCGCCTTCGATTTCTTCGAAGCTGCACTATCGTCAATGCTGGCTTTGCGTTTTAATCCACTCGGAGGACGGTCGACGCCAGCCTTCCTCACCTGGCCGAACAATTTTGTCTGCAACAAAGTGCTTGTCTTCGGGGCAATAGCCGCACCTCGAGTCTCCTGCTGGCTTACCACAGGGTCTAGACGAAGCATGCCGGTTGCAGGAGAATCAGCTTGAGAGGCTGGAATGTCTTCTTCTGTCTCGGCTTCTTCAATGTCTGAGGCAGAGATCGTGCTGTCACGGTCACGGTGCTCATCCTGAGTATTCCTGGTCGGAGTGAAGAATAGGTGTTCTCGGTGGGTCGTCCGAGACTGCGATGGTGTCATGGGAAGCGAGGACAATGAATGTGTGCCCCGCACGTGGCCATTGGAATGCTGCCTTTGCCGCATCCTTTGTGGAGATGATTGAAAATCCGAAGATTCTCTGTTGAGAACTCGGTCTGCAGCAAGAAGGGCAGCAAACGGATGGCTTTCACCACGGCCCATGTTTGGACTGGTGCTGTCATGGAAGTGGGGTACTGGCTTTCTTTGAGGCGTGCGGGATTGAGTCCGAGGGCTCGGCGACAAGGAGCCACGTTCAATCATCCAAGAGAAATGTTCGCGATTTTCCCTGATGCGCGTCTTCAGCCGACCATTCTCCTCCATGAGCAGCTCAGACTTTTGCTTCTCCTGCTCAATGAGTTTCTTCGCCCGACGCAATCTGCGATCGAGAGTGGAATTGACTCTCTCCAGTTCCTGATTACGTTTGAGGGCGGCCTCCAGTTCCACGTTCGAGATGGGTTGCAGTGGTTTCACCTCGGACGGACCATGTCTATTCCGGTACTCGGAACTCTGAAGAATCTCCACCTCCCTCCTCGCTAGCTGATGTTCGACTTCGGCGCGCTTGATTGCTTCATTACTTGTGAAAGACAGTAGGCTATTCTGAAGTTTGAAATGCAGCGCCGACATACGGGCTTCTTGCGCAACACTGAGGAGTTCTTTGGCGATTATACGCAGCTCGGGTTCGCCGGCAGTGTCGATGTCACCGACAGATGGAAGATTCTCAGAGGCGCCATATGCAGCACACAGAGTCTTTTCAATATCCGGAGGAGATGCTAGGTATGTGCTCGATCGAGACCTTGACCGTCGCAAGGGAGCACCGGGCACTTGCGATGATGGGGGTGGAGTCATATCTGAGGATGCCAATGAAGGGGGAGAGACGAGCTTGCGCTGATCGGTTTGGGGGACCTGGCTTTGGACTTTCTCATCCAGCTCAGGCGAAGCAGAAAGACTTGGACGTCGGTCCGGAGTGGCCGGCCCTGGAAGCTCCAAAGGAGGAGCGAGTGAGCTCTGCGATAACTGGGATTCTTGAGACATGATATAGTTGTGGCGCCCTGTGTGAGATCTGTATGATATACTCCGTGGGGTACACCCTCGCACTGGAGGTGTGTTAGCATGAGCCAACCAGGTGGGGCTAGATGACTTGTCGTCAACAAACAAGCACATACCGGACTTTGATTTGGCACGTCAACACCCGACCGGTACGTCGGGTCGGTTGCGATAGATATTGTACTTGGGATTGAAAGGCAGTGTAAAAATGTCTAAGTAGAGGCGACAGCTGCGAAGGTGCTGACACGGACACAATTGTGCGCCAACTTTGGTCTTTCGCGATGAGCAGTTGGTCTTATCACTGATAGCCTGATAGGGCCCTAGAAGCACGTTCTTATCAAGTAGGGACGATAACACCCGTGGAGGAAGTCCGATTTGGAAGAATTGACAGATCGTTGGAAGAATGATATAGGAGCAAGGGGTCTCAAGGAGTGAGAAAGAGGTTAATGAATATTGTATGTGTGATGTTAGATGCAAGGATCGCGGCGTGCGGGCGATTTGATGCCTTAAAGGACGGGATGTCGCAAGCGGGAGTTTCGCACATGGGGGCTGGGAATGTCGCTTGCGACGCATTCGGCCTGGACCAATTATGATCAACCGCCTCCACCCACGTGAGTCCAGCCGCGCGCCAGAGCTCCATCATTTCCGAATGCGGCTAGCATGGAGATCAATTAAAGCTCGGAAACGATAAACAAGAGCTGAACCTCCCTGGCCATAGCTCGTAACTCAGGCAACGCGCTACCTGACGTAGTTCCTGGCTCTAAAATAGGATTCGATACTCTACTATGAATTTTAGTCGAATGAAATGATGCGGATTCTTGTAGGACAACTCGAAGTGCGATGGCAGGATTGACCGCATATCTTCCTCGTTTCTCCGTGCCATGTATGCTCCCTTAAGGGCTACGGATGAACCCTCAAGGCAACCACAAGACATAAACACACAACACAGGCTAGGAGACCTTAGCGAGACAAGATTGGTGAAACAAGATTGGTCTTTATGCGCGATCTTGATAAGATATAGAGCACTGATTTAGGGAGTATCATCTATATGTTTGAAGAGGTGCATAGCTTACTACGGAGTAGATCTTCCACTATCTCCGCGACGGTAAGATGTCCATAGCCTAGAGTCAGGCTCTACCTTAATATAACAGTGTGTTAATACATCCGTCGCATTGACAGGATGTTCTTGGTTTGATTCAGTTGACTGCTTCATATTGACGGATAACATAAAGCACTTTGTGACGCTCTGGCCCTCTCCAGCAGAATAAAAAAACTATATATTTCTTCACAACTGCTCTCCAACGGAGCAGGGTAACAAGGGGGAAGCCCGTTGAATCATCTTAGTTGAGATAAATGGAACATTAGATGCAAGCAGTATACAGACTACAGGGTAGACAGGTACGTGAAGGTTCAAGTTCTGTGCTAGAATGGTACCTGAGGCTAAACCCCTGGGGTGAATGTCTTATGGATCTTGGATTTGTTCTCGGGATGCCGAAGTGGAGCCCAATCTGATGAGACGAATGGAGAAAGTGGCCTCAGGCACTATACTCAGGCACCAAGTAGTCTAAGAGTCCAACAAAGTAAAATAAATAAACATTGATATTATTGCCAACAAAGAGATATGAACAAGACCGACTGAGACAGCGTACGAAGCTGACCAGAGTCTATTGTCTTCCACGTCGCTGATGATCTGAATTTGCCCTGACTTTTGTCTTTCAATTCTGGATTACTGAATTTCCAAGTCAAGCATGCGACCTCCTTACTGATATCATCAGTGACGCTAACGCATATCAACAATCGCATGCCCCTAAGTTTGCCTGCATTGACCACAACAGCAACCGAGTGGTCGCAAAATGGATCAGCAACAGAAAACACCAACTAGACCGAGTGGGATTCCTCGGCTAGCTGCCTCCAGACTGCCTTTGCCAACATCCAGCGCTTCCAGATCCCTCCAACCTTCCCCTTCCCGTGAGAAGTTGCGCGCAGACCCCGGTCTTAATGCTGCAAGGCTCCGAAGACCGTCTGAGCAGCCTGTTGTCAAGAAGCCTCTTCAAAAGTACCCATTGTCGTACAAGACTCCCGAGAAACCTCGACAAAACAGAGACATTGCCAACGGTAGATCGAGCGATGGTGGATGGTCGGAAAACGTGGGAGGCTCCCTGGATGAAGCCCCCATGCTGGGAACAGATGCCGCCGTGGAAGATGCAGAGCGCCGAGGTCGCCCTCGACCTTCATTATCAGAACGGACTATCGAGACCCTATCTCGGCTTCCTCCATCACCTGCCCCCTCAAGTAGGCAATCTAGTTTCTTCAATGGCAACAGCCCGGTACGGTCCCCTCCTCGGACACCATCTGCGATGACCTCAAGATCACCCTCGAGGGCGTCGACTACGCGACGACCTAGTGATAATGATTTCCTTTCACAACAACCTTCTACAATACAACTTCCCTCGAGGTCTCGAATATCACCCGCTCCAAGCTTGTCTTCAAACGACCCTTCTACCGGCCAGAAAACATTGTTGGCTGGTACCAACATCCCATCGACCTTGAAGAAGAAGCCATCTATAAGAGCAAGTTTATATGACGGGGTTACGGATACGACAAGCAAATCGCCAAATCCTCGCCCAGTTCTAGGCAAGACATCCGCAAACTCTACGGCTTCAAACATGGGACCTCCGCCTCCTCCACTGCATGTGAAAAAGACAAGGAAATCTCTGGCGAACAATTCCAGCCCTATAAATAATTCGAGAAAGCCATCAACTCAGCTGAGTGCGCCGGACCTCTCAATAGAGCAACAGTCGGAGACGGAGATGAGAAAGGCTTCCAAGTCATCCAGCGCATTAAGGGAGAGCATTGCCAAGGCGAAAGCCGCGCGCAAAGCATCTGCAAGGCAGAACAATCCGCAAAACGGCTCCGTGAACGTCTGTGACAACCTAAATGTTGAAGATCCCTTCAATCAAAAGCCCGAAGACTCGAACAGTGGGTTGCTCCGTAAGCGTGTGGAAGCAGGGCGGATCTCGGGTCATTTGAACATTGCGGCCATGTCATTGACAGAGATACCGAAAGAGGTCATGACTATGTATGACTTCGATCCTAACTCGACCACAGATTGGTATGAGAGCGTCGATCTCGTCAAGTTCATCGCCGCAGACAATGAATTTGTTGAGCTATCGGAGGCAGCCTTCCCCGACGTCGATCCATTCGATATCGATTCAAACGCAGACGAGCGAGGCAATCAATTTGGCGGACTGGAAATTATGGATCTTCATGGCAACCAGCTGCGCGCCCTTCCAATGGGTTTCAGAAGATTGCAAAGACTCCACACTCTAAACATGTCCAATAACAGACTAGACGCAAAAAGTATTCAGATTGTCATGCAAATGGAGTCTCTAAAAGAGTTGAGGCTGGCAAACAATCTCTTGGAGGGTTCGTTCTCCTCAGTCGTGAAGAACCTTACCAGATTGGAGGTCCTGGACTTGCGCGGCAATTCTCTCACCGAACTGCCCCAAAGCCTCGATCATTTGGCTTGCCTTAGGGTTCTAGATGTTGGTGATAATCAACTGACCTCTCTCCCCTTCGAGTCTCTTGGCATGCTTCCTCTTAAAGAACTCAGAGCCCCTAGGAACAAATTGGCTGGAACGCTGATCCCAGCTTCTCTATCGAAGCTTGACTCGTTACAAAGCTTGGATGTGACCAGCAACGCGCTGACAGCGATATCGGAACGGGAAGACCTCGAGATGCCTAGCCTTCAGACCCTGTCCATCAGTGTGAATCGCATTAAGCATTTGCCGAACATTTGCACTTGGAGCGCACTTTTGACTCTCTCGGCAGAAGACAATAGTATTTCGGCAATCCCGCAGGGTTTCGTCGAGCTACAAAACCTTCGCAATGTTGATTTCACGGGAAACGATATATCCAGATTGGATGAAAGAATTGGATTGATGGAGAGTCTTTCCACCCTTCGCTTAGCCAACAATCCACTGCGAGAACGAAAATTCTTGACTATGAATACAGATGATATCAAGCGTGATCTGCGAAACAGGTGCGAGCCAGAGCCTCAGGATACCGATGATGATGAAGGCTCCGTCGCCACGCAATTCACCCTTGCACCAGAAACACCAGCTCAGATGACGTCGTGGCAGGTCAAGCCGGGAGGAGTCCTTGATAGATCTTATTCAGAAACGTCAGAGGTGAACGTGAAGCAGTTGGAACAAATCAACTTCAATGATATACGCTGCCTGTACCTGCAACATAACTTGTTGACCTGCATACCTGTGCCAGCACTCAGCATGCTAGCACATTGCCTGACCGATCTTGACCTCTCACATAATCCCCTGGACAGCTCATCCGTTCTCTCCACATCTCTAACACTGCCGAATCTCCAGATCCTCAATCTAAGTGCCGCTAGATTGACGAACCTGGAGCCGATATTGACCAATCTTTCGGCCCCATCTTTGACGACTTTGGATGTTTCGTATAATCGTCTTTCGGGGCCCCTTCCCGCTGTGCGCCAAGTTTATCCGAAGTTGATGACTTTTCTCGCAGCGGACAATGGGTTTCAATCTTTGGAGTTCGAAGCCGTGCAGGGCCTCCAGGTCCTGGACGTTGGTAACAACAACATCAGCTCTCTTCCGCCAAAACTTGGCTTGCTGAGGGCCGAAGGTTGCAGCAAGAATTGGGGCACCGGATCTCCTCTGAGAAGGTTCGAAGTAGCAGGTAACAGCTTTCGGATTCCGCGATGGCAAGTCGTGGCGAAAGGGACTGATGCGATCCTTGAGTGGCTGAAGGATCGTATTCGAACCGAAGACCTTGCGGAATGGGAACCCGATGAGGAGGATTCCATTGTACAGGAATGAGTCGAGAGGTCTGGAATGCAAGACTCCAGAGTTGGAAATCATCTAGCGAATGTCGGCACTGGATCTGGTTGGCGGACTGGCTTGATTGTACAGTGTATAGCTTCTTTACCCGTCTTGATGATCCCTTGTTTGATGATCCCTGTTCCTACCATGTATATACGCCATTTTCACCCTTACTTGACTGTAATTAATATCGGAGGTTTCTCAACTGGCTATTAAGTGTCTGAGTTCGCTTTCTTCTTTCACGTATCCATTCATTCCTGATTTGCCGGCCCCACAGATTTGCTGACTTCATCCAAAACATTCATCCACGTTTTCGACCATATTGTGAACTTATCTTTCTGCTGACTATCGGCAGCGTCCACCATATCCCAAGTCGGTTTCACAGAGTCGACAGCGTTCACGGCGTAGCGTTTAACCTTGCCGAGATATTGAGTGCATTTGCCCAGATCCTCCTCGTACAGGGCTCCAGCAACTTCATCGACATGCTCCGGGATGTGCTGCAAGTTCGTCATCAAGCGTTCTAATCTGCCAATCCCAGAAGGAGATGAGCAAGGCACATCGCCAGCGCCCTTTAGCCGATTCGCGACAATGGCAGGGTATATCTGAGCAATAGGCTTCAAAATCCGCAGGGTCGATTTCTTCGCCGCATGTAGTGCAGCGCTGCTTTCCTCGGTATCCTCCTCCTCTTCGTCCTGAGTATCTTTCTCGCCATCATCGCTCAAGAGATCATCGAAGAAGTCGTCTCCGTCCTCTTCGGGATCCCATGCCTCAATCTCCTCCACTGCATCACGCACCAGATCTCGCCACTCTTCGACGCGCCGTATCACAAACCCAACCACTCCTTTCGCTGCGACATCAATCAACGTGTCGCACGTATCCCAGACACGCCCGGTTGCGACTGTCACAGCATCCTTCTCCTCCTGCGAAAGTTCACCTCGTTTCTTTTGACCTTCCTTTGCCTTGTCCGTCTTTTCGGCAACAGCTTGAACTTCGGTTACCAAGGAAGTCAACTCCCGCAAAGTAGTCTTCGTCAAAGCGTGCACCTCCGCATGGAAAGCCTTTGTATGATTGGTTGGAGTGACAAGGAGAGCCGCCGTTACGAGGGATGGCAGCACGGAACCATTCAATGCCGAGAGAACGGTGCCAACCGCCGAGTGAGTGAAGGGCGAAGTTATCGCCAGGAGGGATAGCTTTGTGACCTGGGATCTCAATGCGGTAGCTGACGCGGAAAGGAGGGGAAGAGCATCCTTCCCCGAGAGTTCAGCGGGCGTATCTCCGGCGGGAGCTGAAAGAGCTCCTTGGAGTTGCTCTAGGAGAGTGAGAGTCGTCGTTAGACTGACCCGAAGCTGTTTTGCCATTCTGAGAGTGCTTGATGATCCGAATACCAAGCTTGGCGTTGTTATTGCGTATGCGAAACAGAGGTAATTGCTGGATGGAGGAGAAATTTGTAGAGATTGCGGGGCAACTACTGATTAGGGCTCTGCGGGGTCACCTGCGATCAATAGGCTGTCCAGTTGGCGCGGGCCTTGGCACATGCCTATCAAGCATCCTAACATTTTCTCGATTGTGACGTCTGGATCGGACAAACTCCTTCGGTCTGAGCTCCGATATTTGTTGTTATCAATCACCTACGCGACTCTCTCTTCATCACACACCAGTCCGTTGGAAAAAAATTTCAGATGATGTCGAACAGCAGACTACAATAAGTTGAAAATTTTCCCATACGTTTCAGTGACAGGATGGGCGCTACTAAACCTCGCACCTCCTCCGCAAGAGACTCCGCTCCAAAAGTCCAGTCGCTACCGGAGAAGACATTCATTATCGACAATGGCGCATACACTATGAAAGCTGGGTATGCGCCCGAGCCTCCACCTCCCGAAGATTTAGATCAGGCTCTTTCAGCCTGCAGCACCATCCCGAATGCCATTGCCAAGACACGCGGAAATCGTATCTACATTGGTGCACAGCTCAACTCGCAAGTTATCGATTGGAACGAGATGGTGTTTAGGCGTCCAGTGGAGAAAGGGTACATTGTCAACTGGGAAGCACAGAAGGAAATATGGGAGAATACATTCTTCGATGAGAAGACTGCGCGGTCGAAAGATCTTCGGATTGAATCTCCAGAAGATACAACGCTCGTACTTACTGAGGCACCGAACGCTTTGCCGACCCTACAAAAGAATGCTGATGAGATTGTGATGGAAGAATGGGGCTTTGGCGGCTATGTGAGATGTATAGGTGAGCGAGCCGGATTTCTCCCCTGCGGTCTTACCTCTGGTTATTGAAGCTGATTTCCCAGGACCGATGCTCAATGCATGGAATGAAGTCCAGTCGTTGTTCGGAGACCCTATCGGGCAAGACTCCTCGTCTCCGATCTCACCGAAGGAATGCTTGCTTGTAGTCGACTCCGGCTACTCTCATACAACAGTAACGCCCGTTTACAAAGGGCAACCGATCCAGCGCGCTATTCGGAGACTCGACATAGGTGGCAAACATCTAACAAATTACCTGAAAGAGATGGTGTCCATGAGGCAGTACAACATGGTCGATGAGACTTACATCATGAACGAGGTTAAGGAGGCTGTCTGTTTCGTAAGCAATGACTTTGCCGGTGACCTGGAACAGACATGGCAGGGCAACCGAAAACGTGCCTCGACGGACGCAGCCGCAGGGATCACAGTTGATTATGTGCTACCTGACCCTAACACAGGCAAGAAGGGCTTCATGCGACCGCATGATCCTCTTTCAAATGCGAAGAAGAGGAAGAGTATTCTCTCAGGCGGCAATGCTGAGACTCTGTCCGAGGACGTGCTGATTCTGGGAAATGAACGCTTTACTGTGCCAGAAATACTATTCACACCAAGTGACATTGGTATGAAGCAAGCCGGTATTCCAGACATCATTCTTCAGAGTCTTTCAGTTCTGCCTACCGGACTACATCCGTCGTTCTTAGCAAATGTTCTGGTCGTTGGAGGTAATACCTTGATTCCAGGCTTTTTGGAACGATTGTAAGGCTGCTATGTTACTGTTATCGTCGGTTTCGATTCTAACACCTTTTCAGGGAAAGCGAGCTGCGACAGATAGCTTCAGCAGAATGCGTTGTCAGAGTTCGACGCCCTCATGAGTAAGTTCGCCTTCACAGTTTCTCTCGGAACACGTTCTCATTCCGCTTGACCTTAGCCCGATATGTTCTACATGGCTTGGAGCGTCACGATTAGCGACGAACAGAGACGAGTTGAAGAAACTCGCCATCACTCGTCAGGAATACCAGGAGTATGGCTCTTCATGGGCGGGACGGAAATTTTCAGGCATTCTTTGAGCATAACTCTGCTCACATCCCAACCGAGCAAGCTCCCATTGATGCAAGCGACGACAACGAACCAAACCGGGAAAACAAGCTTGTAATCGGAACCGAGTGCGTTTACCGTTTCCGGGACGTCCGATCTCTGCCCCTCCGTTCCCGTTCAGACAACGCTGGGATATGAATGCTCGTCAGTCGATAAGCGAGCGGAAGAACCGGGGAAAGGAGCGCAAGAGAACAGAGCATTCACTCTCAAATGGTACCGGAGTATAGTTGGGTTTATCGTGTATTCTGCATGATCGTTGGTGGGGTGTTCTTCAAATGCTGCATTTCAATGATACCCTTGATCTTCGACAATAACTGAACGATTCTGAGACTTTGGAGACTGAACGGAAAGGTGCACATGTCGTAGCTAGAGATTTTGTCAGTCATCAGGTCCGAGTTTTTGTTCTTTGTTGCGAGCCCATGGACGGCCACTGATTGTTCGCAGAACTGGCAGGCTGGCTCCTATCATGCGTCGAGATCATCTACGGAGTCCCCAGACAATAAATCTGTCTATTACGAGTCAACAGCAAGCGATGATATTAATTATTATCGTTGTGCCCCGCACTCGCTCCATCAAGGTTTACCTGTCAGTGAAGTTCTCCTCCGACACTAGAGATGTTGACATCCATGGTTCGCCTCATACTCTTTTTCTCCATATTATTTCAGTCATTTTGTCGCCAGAATACCGTCCCACGCGCCGGAACAAGTACTTATTAGGTGGACAGCCTCCATATCGAAAGATGATCTTTCAGAAAATCGGCCGCGCACATGTGGCAGGTTGACGGACGCTCGAACCATGGCGCCGCTCAGGCACCGGCGATATGCCCTCGGTTGAACGTCGAAGGTGCCATGGGAAGGCTTCATACCAAATTATTCTCAACCCTTTTCAGCTCCGACTGACGAAATGATGAAGGGCACATATCTATCAGTACCGTATTACAGGCTTCATCTCGTCACACTATCATGTTATAAGACCAGTGACTCGACAAACTTGGCAAATTGCCATGCCACTCTACGATCAGCCGAAGCAGTTTGAGGGCGCATATCACGATCGCCTGCTTTGACAACAACTGATTTTCATCGTCTTCAAGATAACTGGGAATATGATCATAAATCAACCGAGCTAATCATGTCTTCCATCACTCTATCATCTTTGATGTCCGGCCTCATGGATGAGAAGCTATTCGCAAGATTTGGCGTCATTGACAGCCTGGCTCACCTTTGCCAAATATTACCACGAAAGAAGGAGTAAGTTCCATTTGCTTAGCTTCAGTAGCTCTATTGCGTAGCTTATGCACTAACTGCAAACAGACGTTGCACGGTCTGCTTTAGCAGCAAATCTGTTAAGAATTTGGAGATTCTCCCTTGCCAGCACAAATACTGCGATTATTGTTTCAGCCGATTAGCACTTACAGCGATGGCAAATGAGCAGTTGTTTCCACCGAAGTGCTGCTCGAAGGTGGTTCCGACCAAGCAAGTCCTCTCGAAACTGACGGAGAAGGAGAAAGCCCTTTTTAAGCTGAAAACGCGGGAGTATGCGACGCCGGCCAGAGAACGTCGGTACTGTCCTGCGATGAGATGCGGGAAATGGATACCGCTCAAGAAGTTGGAAACTCAATCATCAACACAGCTCTGCCCCTATTGTGAAACTGCCATCTGCCCGGGCTGTTGGGACAAGGCCCATGCACCTGGCAAATGTTCCGACCATGGACTGTCTGAATTTCTCGAACTCGCTAGAATTCAAGGCTGGCAGAGATGTTTTCGCTGTGGGGCAATGGTTGAGCGTGATAAGGGCTGCCGGCATATAATTTGTAGATGTGGTGCAGATCTTTGGTCAGTCCTATCCTTCACTTCATCTTCGCCATTCGAGATACTGACCCAGCCAAGCTACAAATGTGGTAAACCATGGCTTATCTGCCATCACAAATGCCAAAACGGCGCGCCTCTTGGAGACGGATTCCGCACACATGATGCAGATGAGCTTGCTACTATCATAGCTGCCCTGAGATTCGCCGAGAGGGGGGAATAGGTGTCGACAACGAAGAGCACAAACATATAGACTGGCTAATGTATTGATTTTGAAGCGATATGCTTTGTTGTACTATGAAGCATTATTTTGCTAGATCCCCATGCTGATGATGACTCTCGACGACCATTTATAATGAAGCAAATGCAAATATTGTTCCAACTTTTGATTTCAATGCTGGATATTCCGTTCTTCGGTAGATATGGTATATAGTCCAAGTGGTATCACGTTATGTTACTTCAAACAACGCAGCGAGTCACCAGGTTAGTAGTCGTAAAAGCCCTTTCCGCTCTTCTTACCCAACCAACCAGCATCGACCATCCTCTTGAGCAGCCCAGACGGTCTATACTTGCTGTCTCCAGTTTCCTGGTGCAAGACATTCATAATAGCCAGGCAGGTGTCAAGGCCAATAAAGTCAGCCAGGGTCAAAGGTCCCATGGGAACATTTGTTCCATTCTTCATGATGCTGTCAATGTCCTCGCGGGCACCGACTCCGGTCTCCAGGCAGATGATAGCCTCATTGATGTACGGCATGAGGATACGGTTAGCGAGGAAACCAGGCGAATCCGCCGAAACGGCTGCGACCTTGCCCATGCGCTGCACAAAGGCAATCGCGGTGTCCATGGTCTCCTTGGACGTCTGCAGACCGGCAATAATCTCCACTCCCTTTTGAACAGGTACGGGGTTCATGAAATGAGTGGAGACCACACGGGAAGGAGCCTGGAGATCTGTCGGATCTGTTGTGGTGGCAGCAGCGATCTTAGTGATGGGGATGGACGAGGTGTTTGTTGCGAGGATGGCATGCTTTGGTGCAATTTGGGCGAGCTTCGAGAAGATGGAGGTCTTGAGGTCGGGTATCTCGGGAACGGCCTCGATCACAAAGTCCACGGAGGACAGGTCGTCCATGTTCTGACTGGGCGTGATGCGCGCACGAACGGCATCGGCAGCCTCCCGGGTAAGGCGCTCTTTGGCAACATCCTTCTCAAGGAGCTTGTCTGAGACGGAACATGTTGATTGTTAATGGAATAGTCCTGGGAATTACAGGAGTGTAGTGGACAATTGGACGGTATCCAGCGTACCGGCAAATTTGAGACCCTTGTCCAAAGACGCCTGGGAATTGTCGATCAAGGTAACAGGAACCTGGGCCTTTGAAGCAGCAACAAGAGCAATACCCAAACCCTGCATACCACTTAGCATTTAACCCGACGAAAAGTTACGGTATAAGAGCATGCTCACCATTTGACCAGCCCCAATCACACCCAGCGACTTAACCTCGGCAGCATAGGCGGTGGTGGAAGTGCTAAAGGTACGAGAGGTAATTGACGAGCCTACGCGGGCCACGCCCCGGACAGAAGCTGAGAACATGGCGAGAGAAGATGGTGATTGCCTCCTAAGAGAAGCAAAAAAGAATTGAACGCTGACGATGAGAGAAAGGTAGAAACGAAAACAGCCGAAGATCTATGGGATATTGTCCTGTCTTCCCCATATACACCCGACTCATGTGATCCGACGTCATCGGCTACCTTCGGCCGTCGGTTGAATACCTTCTCCGGTAAGCCGAGGCTGGCCATTCTAATAAACGCGAGACGCGTGAGATAACGCGTTATCATTGGCTGCTGCGATAGGCGCGAATTAAAGGTTGGCTTTTCGTCGTTTATGGTGATGCTATCAGTCTGAGACAACTGCGTCAGCAAACGATCGGAATTGAAACGGCGACTATGGATGACGAAGGTGCGCCGTTGAGCGAGAGCGTCCAGGTCGTAGATCCTGATGTCCGCGCTCATGTTTACGGCCTTGTTACAGCAGTAAGTAGAGTCGACACAATGCTCCAGAACTAAGAAGTTGGCTAATATCTGCAGCTCGGAGGTTTCAATGGCGAGAACGCAGACCGCTACGTCTTGGGTGACGATGCACTGGCTTGTCTACGAGATATCAAGCGTTGGTTGAAATTATACGATGAGAAGAACAATCGCATGGATGTTGCACGATGTCTGGGGGAAGCGAATCTCGTCAACGGCGACCTGTTGCCGATCTTGACTGTCTGGTCGACTAGTGATCAAAAGAGCAAACACATGTCGAGGATTGCGTTGGCGTGCCGTAAGTGAGCTGAATGGGTACGGAAAGGAGCTCGATGACCGTGGATCTGACAAAGGACAGTGGAATTGTTGGTGCCTCTGACATGGCCATTGGAGGTACACAGTGAAATGACAGTCAACCATCATCGACACACGCCGTATTTGCAACAAGCCCAGGTTCTCTATAAACGGGGTATTCTCAGTCATGACAGCATCCTTCGAACCATCATCCGAATCGGCCTCCCCAGCATGGCAGTCCCTCGATCCGAACGAACTACTCGGGATGAAGGCATACTGAAGCTCATGCTCTACTTCCTTCGAAATATCGCGGTGATTTCGCCAAATACTCGCCTCGCAGCGGAGGGTGATGAAGAGGAAACGTCAAGATCGGCGACCATTAATGCTTTTCAGAGTCAAGACGCTTTCGCCCTTCTTCTGACCATGTGCTCTAATGTAGGAGATGATTTCAGCCTTCAAGATGTGGTGCTCCTCGAGATATTATTCCACATTGTCAAGGGAGTCAACGTGGAGAAACTCTTCATGAACGACGCCCAACGAAAGGCAAAGCGCACAGACGAGCTCGGTGAACTTTTGCAGAAGGAATCGTCTCTGCGGCGGGAATACGCAAAGAACGCACCAACTCGGCATGGCAGGTTTGGGACGATGATTTGGGTGAAACGCGATGACGCCAAGGTCTCCACGGTGTCCGGACAAGATGTGCTCAAAGATAGCCAGACGACCCTTCACAAGATGGATCAGAGCAAAAAGTGGAATAAGCCCCAGATACGTCGAAGACAAACCGAAGTTACGGCAAACAATGACTTTAACACGCCCGTCAATCTCAACTCGACCGCGACAAAGAATCTGCGAATCTTCGTAGAAGAGTTTTTGGATTCTGGCTTCAATCCGCTTTTCACCCACGTCCGAAAAGCCATTGAACGTGAAGCTGATCGAGTCATGGATATCAATACTCGACAATTATTTTATACCGTTGCCTGGTTTCTTGAAGCCGAACGTGTGCGGCGAGCACATCAACGCGAAAAACGACAGCTGGTCGACAAGTCGTTGAAGGAGATGGAACCCGATAGTTTTGCACTTGTTGCCAGTGTCCTCAACCAGGAAACATTTGTCTTTCTGAACCGCTCAATGCAGTACAGTTATGACAACAAAATCGTGGAAGACCTCACTGCTGAAATGCGCTGTTTCACGCAGATTCTGTTGACTGTACAAGAGATGGCTCAATCACCGCTTGAAGAAGATCAAGAGATTGCCGACAACATCCAGAATCGAATTTTCTATGAAGAGACTACCCATGACCGCATCATCGCCATCGTTCGTGGGTACAAAGACCAAGGATTTGGCTACCTGGATGCATGCACAGAGCTTGCTCATGTTTTCTTAAAGATGTTGGAGCATTACTCCAAAGAGAACGTGGATATGCAGATCCGATCCCGTCGGCGCGCAAAGCGCAAAGCCAAACAAGCCAAACAAGCCGATATCGAAGGTGATGACGAAGAGCAAGCATCCGAAGATGAAGATTTGATGGACGTCGAAAGAATTTCGAAGGAGCGCAAATTCGATTTCAAGCGCTTCGCCGCCAAGTTCTGCAACCAGAGCTGCGTTGATACGTTTATCGCTTTTACCAAGTATTATAAAGAGCTGAATGTGGACCAATTGAAACGAGCCCATCGCTACTTTTACAGGATAGCTTTCAAGCAAGAGATGAGCGTTCTGCTCTTCCGCCTTGACATCATCAACATTTTCTATCGCATGATCAAAGGTCCGGGTGCTTTGGACTCGAACAAGCCGATCTTCAAGGAATGGGAGGAACTGGTCCGGCAAATTATTCGGCGCATGATCAAGAAAATTGATCAACGCCCGGCTTTGATCACAGAGCTCCTGTTCAGTAAGATCAACTCGACTGTTTTCTACCTGGAGTTTGGGCATGAGAAACAGACAATATCCGCCTCCAAAAGACCTCCGGCTGAGCTCGAAGTTGACCCGAGAGAAGCCAAGACAACCGACGAGAAAATGAAGATTGTTGTGCATGTCATGGTCAAGGATGAGCACACTGACCTGGTCAAATGGGTCAGTGACGTCCTAAATTCGGCAGCCGATGAGAGAGAGTCCTGGGAAAGTCAGGAACAGCACTCAGAAGGACAAAAAGCTCCCAACCCAATGATTCGTACGTCTTTTTATTTCTTCTGGCTGGTCGTGCGGTGACTAACATGGACTAGCTGTTAAACCCAACGACGACTCATGCCAGAAGGCCATGTTCTCCAACGCCAAACTACGTCTCCTCATGACTTTGGTTCGCTTTGAACGTCTAGGCATGGAGGATGTTCCTGGAGCCTCCTGGATCGTTCCTTCATCACTTACGTCTCAAGATCTTCGCCACACGAGATCCATCATCGAACAGTGTTTGACCGAGCCTGTCACAGAGAACTCTGACCGGGACTTGAGCCAGTTGATAAGGCGAAAATCAGGAAACAATACAAGACGAGACAGAGATGAACAAACGGCCGACGTAGATTTTGGATCTGATTCTGAGGGTGACGACAATGTCCCAGATGGGCCGCTATTCCCAGCCAATCCACGATCAAGGGCTAATGCTCTCGAGCAATTGAAGAAACAGCGCAAAAAGAGACGCAAGGAAGGGGAAGAAGAAGAACCCGATGAAGAAGTCTTGGAGGAACGACGTCGAGCACGCCTGGAAAATGCTTTAGCTCGACAAGCGAAGATCAAGAGCGACCTGTATATTCACGCCAGTGATGAGGAAACAGATGAAGAAGCAGACCAGGAATTCTTTCGACTTGAGGAGCAGAGACGAAAGGAACAGTCAGAAAGAATCAGGAAGGCTCTGCTTCATGGGGTCCCTGAAGACGTTAACGAGAAACCGCGGAAGAAAGGCAGTGGGCGTAAGCGGCAAAGCGATCAGCACGCTGCCTCGACCGCAGATACTCAGAGCAAGCGGCAGCGGCGCCAGCAACGGACTGAAGAGCTCGATGACGATGATGATCTTATCATGACCGGTACGGAGGCTCGGTCGCCAGACTCTCCGGGACAAGGCTCACCTTCTCTCCAAGGTGCTAATGATGTCGAAGGCACACCTGTTACCTCCGGAGAAGATGAACTCGATTTCGACGATGATTTGGCTTTCAGCCGAAATCGTAATAGAGACAAAGTCCTGAGTGTGGAGGACGACGATAGGGATACCGAGCCCCCTGCACCTGATACTATAGATGAAGATGACGATGAAGCTGCACCTGTCGCTGCACCATCTCGACGAAGAATGCGGGCTGGGTTTGTCATCGAAAGCGATTCCGAGTGAGATGTATAGCTATCATGTTGTAATGATTATTGCATGCGGTGTTCGGGTTGGGTCTTGATGGGCATGGGAATGAATGTACATTTTCGCATATATACCTAATCACGAAAGCATCCATATGTAGATGCTCTGCAACTACTGAGTGAACATGCTCGAGGTGCTCATGTTACCACTACCAAAGAATTTTTCCAACAATAAAACAGCAGTCAACAAAGCACCGTATCTCATCTCCCATTGTGTCCGCCGTATCTTGAAGATGCGGCATATTCAAGCCCTAAGGTATTCTGCAAGGAGTAAAATATTTTGACAACAATCAGAGGTCAATCATGACCGCAATAAACAGCTAATTATTGATTGACATTGGCCAATGGCATCTATCTTCTGATAGCAACGAGTTGCATTACGAGACCGCAACACGAGCGTCGTCGTGATGAGTCACAGATCCATGGACGAAGCGGGTAAGAGTCCTTAAATCCAATGCGATTCTCCTACTCAATTCGTATCCTCAAAGACGCAAAGCAAGACTTCTCCAGCAGCTTGGACTTTTATCTAAATTCAAACAAACCAATTGCCTCTATCATGACTGAACAAGTCCGATTCGTCACTTTGGACGTTTTCACGTCACAGCCGTATGCCGGGAATCCGCTCGCCGTGGTCTTCCTTCCGGACTCAACCAAGCCGGGCCTGACACAAGAGCAGAAGCAGTCAATTGCGCGCGAGTTCAACTTATCAGAGACAATCTTTGTTCATGCCGACAAGGGGGAGAAACGCACTATCGACATCTTCACCACCGATAGCGAACTTCCATTCGCAGGCCATCCCACTATAGGAGCTGCCTGCTGGTTTTTATATCTTTCTCAGGACGAAGACAAGGGAGTCGTCAAGACTCTGGTAACCAAGTCTGGGGAGATCCCCATCTCATTGCAAGCGGGACAGCCATCGCCGTCAGTAACCGCTAGAATCGCACATAATACGCGGCTGCACCGGTCCAAATTCCCGCTCGAGGAACTGATCCGCCTGCACCCTTTCTTGTCCGGCTTCTTCGGTATAACCGGTACCGTGGAACCGGCTTTCCCCATCTTCTCTATCGTCAAAGGCATGAGCCAGGTTCATGTTGAGCTGCCCTCCCTCAAAGCTCTCGCTGCCGTCACTACGGCCACAGGAGGTGAGGTTATCTCTGCAGGCTCTGGCTATCTGGATGAAGGCTGGGACGAAGGTCTCTGTGTTATGTACTTCTACGTCCGCAATGTCAAGGATCCGCAGACTGGTGCGAACACCATCCGGACCAGGGCGATCCTCGGAAACCTGGAGGATCCAGCAACAGGAAGTGCGGCCAGCGGTCTGGCGGCTTATCTCTCTTTGATGGAGGGAAAACCTGGTCAGTATAAGTACAATATTGTGCAAGGAGTGGAGATGGGCAGACGCAGTGAGATTGGGGTAGAGGTTGTGGTTAACCAGGATAAGAAGATTGACACTGTTAAGCTTCAGGGAGGCGCTGTCAAGGTATCTGAGGGAAGCATCCTACTTCCTCCGAAATGAGTCAATGACTGATTAGACGCGAACGGTTTACTTCTGGGCTGCAATATGACGAGATGATAATGCATGGTTGGTTTGAGCTGTGACGACTTCTTCGAGTATTCTGCGTGATGCTTCTGATTGTGAGAGCTAGTGAATGAGAATGAGCCCAAGTGAAGACCATACTGCTATCAGACTTGTATTAGGTAGACCTGAGGCAATTCACTGCATCTGCTCTCTCAAAACGGATATCTCCGGTAACCATATAGTGTCATGCTCAAGGTAAATAAACATGAATACTACTGTTCAGTCTGTTCTTTCTCTTATCGATTCTTACCATCTCCATCTCTCTAAACAGCACAGATAACTATCTTCAAAACGGATTATCTACTCTATCCAAATACTCTTTCAATCTCAATTTATCTATTCTCATTCTTCTCATCTTGCCTGCATCCTGCATCGAATCTGACCATGACAGAGAAGCGAAGTCGTAGGGCTTCTCTGTTGGGATCCCTTCAAGTCCTTCGAAGCAAGACTCGTGGTGGAAAGCACACTTATCAGCCACTGAGCAGCGAGAGAGACAGCGGTCCAAAGGACAATGGCAGAGCTGGACGTGTCTTCTCGCTTGGCTCATTCATTCCTACCAAGCAAGAAAGCTCAATCTTGACCTCGCTTAGAGGGAAGAGTCGCAACTCTCAGATACACGAAGCATGGGATTCTCAACGTCACGTCTCAATGCCTCTACCCGTCAAGTCCTCCTCATTTGGCTCTGAAGATTCGAACGAACCAACAGCCGGCAATGGGAAGACTTACAGAAAGATCAAGATATCGATCCGCCGGTTGACAGCGAGAGCTAGTCCGTTTTCCTCTCCACCAAGCAGTCAGATGTCTTCTAGATCCACCAGTTTCACAGGCTCAACTTTGACCTCATCGTCCGAACCCAAGTACTCGAAGACTCCGGTCCCTACCGAACCTTCAGCCAATGGTATTTACTCTCGCGAAGCGTTTCAAAAGGAAGGAAAACGGAGTGTTCTGTCATCACTGAGCAGGCGTTACATCAATCTCAGACGGAGCGTGAGCAAGGATGAAAACAAGTCCATCTCAAATGTTAGAAAGAAGGAAACAGAGGATGAAGAGTTTGATGTTCCTACTCCTCCTCGGCTGGTCGAAATAGCTCAAACTGTTCGATACGCTCGACCTACGGAACCTGTTCGAGTTTCCCGGATCGGTAGACCTGTCCAGGCAGTGCAAGTTACCCAACCTACTCAACATATTCAGCCTGCTGTGCCTGTTGAGCTTGCCGGACGTGCTGAGAATGTCCAACCGGCTGCTGAAACTGCTTCAGTCCGTCAAAAATGTCTGGAACAGAAATCCAAGCAAACCGAGACCGTCGAGCAACACTCTGGGATTCCCTTGGGCTCATTATCGAAGAAATTTCGCTCATCAATCCCACGAAATACTTCCTCTTCGTCTTCAGAACCTGCATTGAATCGATTTACCCCTCCACGCAGCTCTATACCTGTTCCTGCTAAGCTCAGATCTCCCGCAAAGCCATGCGCTCCTGCCTTTCAAGATGGAAGAAAGGCGTCAGAAGAGCAAAGAATAAACAAGAACACAAGAAGCAGCACCATCCCTGTTCCAAAGAACGCCCCTGGGCTGAACGTCAAGAAAGTACGATTCAGCGAACCTCTTCCACCAAGACAGCAGACCTTCACTCACCGTCAGTTGTCCGACAACGAACCCGCCTTCAGATACAAGATAACAAATCGCATCCCGAGAAGCACGAGCGATATGCAGCCCAAGAAACTGCGGATGAGCAGAGGATTCGCCAACCTGAAGGCTCTTCAGATCGAAGAAGAGGTCATTACACAGCTAGCATCTGACGACGACCAAGAGCAGAGCGTTTCCAACTCAAACCAACAAACCGAGCCAACAGCGAAGACTCCAACGACCAGGAACAAAGATGGCACTCAGAGAATGGTACAGCCCAACGATGATAATCATCATCACACCAGCAGAATCCCCCGCAACAAGCAGAGAACGCTAACCACGACTACTCCTGCTGGCTTTCAGGTATCCGAAGCACAACCCCGTCAGTACTGGCTTGGCCGTTTCGTGACCCTCATCAACGCGTTCCACTACGAAGATTCGTTCAATGAGCCCGATATCGCCACTGGGTTTGGCATGCTGTCGAGCTATTCCCGGCCTTTGGCTCAACCCGATGCGAACCTTGCGAACTATCGTGTCAAGCGCGCCTTCATGGTTCTTGAGAATGTTTGCGTGACCGAGGAGGCGTCTACTAGTCTGAGAGAGTTCAGAGACCAGTACATTGCTATTCATGGAGATCGGTGGATGCTGTGATGAGGCTGTTTCATGAAAGATTACTGAAGATGAAAGATCGTTTGTGTGTATTCACCATGTGGCGTTTCATTAGATTATGGGTATCTGGCCACATCAATGTCGGACCGGGGAGTTTGGGACTTGAAGGCGTCGGGATACACTAGACATATGTCCATCTGTCGGGAAAGTCAATCGGAGTTATTGTGGAAGTGTGTTGATTGCAAATTGCTGTACCTAGAATGACGCCGGAGTTTGATATTTACATGTTTTTCCTAACAACCATTGCAAGCAGCCTATCTGATGCGTAGAATGTAGCATAACCCTGAATGAGTAGGCAGTTCCCAGTCTCGGAGGCCACAGACCCTTTAAAATATCCAACGTATATAAGAGCAGAGCGTCCCAACGCCATACCATGCTAGCAAAAATTCTATCACCGAAACGATTTTATCCCGTGTGGGAATATCAGCTAGGCCGGTTTCGGCCCCTGGCCTTCAAGAAAGCAGCAACCTGGTGATGTCGAGTGACAAAGAACATCCGCTTCCGATCAGATTTCCAGACCAGAACGCCGATTTCCTCGGCATATCGACACGGAGCCTCGTATTCGGCCAGACTGGTGAAGTCCCTGAACAAAAAGCCATGTGTCGCTTTGACGCGATCTCTCTCGAGCTGCCAAAGACGAATCTGATCCACGACGGTAGGTGGTAGGACGGATACCGGCATTCCGTCTTGATTAGAAGTAGACCTGGACACATTGTGCTTGCGCATTTGCGGGTGTGCGTGTGTCGATAGGTAAGAGATTATTTGATCGGCGGTAATGCCCATCTCGACTGCACGACGGATGGACTGGCGGGTGATTTTACCTGTGATCAAATTCGGGAAGCGATATTTCAGCGTGGTGAAAAGTGCAATGAGGGAGATCTGGAGCGGTGAGGAGGTATATGCGTAGAGTCGGTAATTTGTTTCGATGATGATGAATCCGGAACCGGCTTTGCTCGATGCTGTGCCCGTAGGACCGGAAAGGGAGCCAGCGAGAGGATTGCTCAGCGCGCTGGAGTCGGAGGTCAAGGTGGTTGCGAGGCGCGTCGGGTAGAAATGATTGGCATCCGGGGTTTCTTGATAGACGATACCAAAGTCGGCCAAGTCGGTCAGAGTGCGCAATTGGTTGGATGTCAACTGCTTCTTCTCATACGATTTCCCCAGTTCCAAACTGCTCAGGAAAAACACAAAGGAGAGAACCTCGACGCTGTCCATACCGATTGCCGCTGCGCTCTCAACATAAAGAACAAGGATATGCCAGACTTGAGTGCCAACGTCCTGTAGAACGAAAGCGAATCCGTCCTGAGTAATTTCCACTCGACGATCCCTGATCTCGACGAGGTGGCCGGCCTGCAGGAGCTCCTTCACGCCTTTGCTCAAATTGACGTCGCGTTGCATCCCCAGTCCACTTGTCCCCACCATGTATCCCAGAACTCCTTCCCACTGCCGTCTTGCATACTCATCCAGATCCGCAATGGAGACAGCTTCTTCATCAGATATCTGCGATAAAACGCCGAATGACTGAGTTTGCTCGGCGCCGGTGAGAGCCTGCCGAAGAGAGGATGCAAAGGGATCGGTGACGGTGTATGCATTCACGTTATTTGACGTCGTAGCGGTCATAATGTGCAACCTGCCCAAAATTGAAAGCGCATTATCTCGCTCTCTTCTGGAAGTCAGCGACTATATTTCCCCATACGTCCACTTTGAGAAAGTGGTAATACTCACTTCAAGCTGTCTGGTCTGACCCATGCCTCCAAATCCGCCGCTGGAAGTGGGTCCTTAAGGTAGAGAAGCGCCATCACAAAACATTTTGCTATGATCTGTCAGTCCAAAAGGAGCTCTTGTACAACGATGAGACAGGCGCGTACCCAGGTCAGGCAGCATGCGCCTGAAAATGGCGAGAGCAGTGGAGGGCTGCTGGTAGAGCTTGTTGAAGACAGTCCCAGGCAAGCTTTCCAGGTAGTCGAAAGGACGGGGTGGTGCCGCAGCCATCTTGCCTGCAGGACCGAAAATAGTTCGTTATCTCTGCAGCATCATCAAGCGCTGTCACTGGATACCTCAACGATGAAGGGTGAGGATATCTAGGTAGTTCTGAATCTTTGTCTGAAAGAAGTTGCAGCAGATAAGATATTGTCCGGTGACCAAAGCGGCCACAAAGCGCAGTCGGCGATGATCTCACTGTTTAGGACTCTCCCACTCAAGTATGCCGATACGTTCCTCATAGTCCATTTGCTTCCCATTTCCTATTCACCCACATATTCAATTGCACTATTCGCACCGAGCAAATATGACAGCTTTGCGATTTGTCAGATCTGTAAGTATCAGATTCCTCAATGAGATTTCCGTAATAACCGTTCTGTACAGGTCTGGGAGTCCTTTCGGGCTACCTCAGGGTTGGAGCCTCGGTAAGTACTGACAGAGGGCTTATATAAATGTTCGAGCAAGACAGTCGCTGATGATATGTCTTGAGGACACAGCCTGCTTGATAATGTAAGATTTTGCTATTGCGACTTATTGGAAATCGCAATCGTTGTCCCTGGGATCCGACTTACGATTGGACAAGCGCATCGGCATATACTAATAACCGCCTTCTCAGCTTCGTGTAACTGCTGCACGACCCGGGACTGTCAACTTTGAGCTTGATATCCAGAGAGAGCACACGGTAAGTCTCCTGCTTGCATCTTGCTCTTCGCCATAAACTAACAATGCCACTAGAATAGACTCCAAATCCTTCATGGAGGGACAATCGCCAGCATGGGTACAGTATACCGACGACATCCGTCGCGCTTTTTGCCATCTCATTGACCATTGAGTCTAGTGGACCTTGGCGGCTCCCTAGCCGTAGCTTCTCGAGGTCTGTTCGCGACTGGCGTCTCGACAGATCTTAATGGTATGCCAAACCAGATGCAGCGCATGAGTCAAGGTTGAATTTATACTGACATGAGCTTCTATCACAAGTAACATACCTGAGTTCTGGAGGCAAAGTTGGAGACAAGATCCAGGCGGTATGTTTTTCGAGCTCTTCTCAGGTCAATTCTTTACAAGGTCACTGACTTGCATGCAGGAAGTCACTTGCGATAAGTGTAAGTCCTATCAATGGTCAGAGGACGAATCCTCCCAGGCCCATGTCATTCTAGACCCATGCAGATTCTGGTTCATCGACATGCCTAATCAAGTCGACAGTTGGGAAAACCCTAGCATACACAAATATCAAGTTCATGAACTCCAAGGGTGAGGTCTTCGCAAGAGGCAGTCATACAAAGTACGTGTTCGCGCTTTACCGATCAGACCCTTCGATAGCTGACAGGTTTGACCGGTAGGTATATTGCTATCGCCTGGAAAGACCCCAAAAACATTGTTGAGGAACTTGATGGACGCAAGGAATCGTAGAAAGACCGGCATATTTCCCAGCTTACACTCTTAGAGTTGGTGGGTTTCCCATCACGGCTGAGACACTCATCCCGAGGGCATATATATACATTGGTTCCCATCTAGAGAATCTGAGAAGCCTCTATAGATCGAAGCAAACCAGGAATGCCGTTGTACATAGAAAGAATGAACATTCTGCACATCTGTCATGGTCCGGACCTTATTTGACCACACTTCTGAACTTACTCCATTTTTGGGAGGCGGCAGGCATAAAGCGGCTTAAGGCGCACCGCACACTGCGGTTAAGTCAAAATATCACGAGGACGTGGCTTATTATATCGGACCAGGTGCTCAATATACGCAAGAACTTTGAACGTAACACTACAGACTGGCTACCATTGGAAGAAACGTCGATGTCAAGCTGTTGGCATCAATTAACTTCTGCGCTGCTATTCAAGAATGCTCATGCAACGGGTCCTCCTCAGGCTCTTCACCCGCCCCAAGCATGACTTCATCCTCATCCAACAGCCCGTCTTCCCCGTCATCCCCGTCAGGCATTGCATCGTCTACTATGATATCCTGATCACCCAAGGCCTTAACCTTGGCCTGAGTCATCTCAAACACATATTGCCCGAGATGTTCGACTCCCTCCATAGGCGTACCCTGAACCTCGTCGTCCAGCGATCGTGTGGTTGGGAACATTTCGCCCGTGGTCAACATGAGTTTGTCAGGGCGCTGTAGCAGAAGGTCAAAGGCGGGCTTGAGTTCATAGCATGACTCGAACACCTCGCGACGACCGAGAATATAGAGTCCTAGGCGGGAACGAGAAAGAGCAACCGTAAGGCGGCGAACGTCACGGAGATAGCCAACTGTGCGGGTTCGAGTAAGGGAAAGAATAACGTCTGCGCAGATCCCAGGTCAGCATAATTCATCGCGCGAGATGGTTCAACTTACAGTCGTTCTGTTCACCTTGATACTTATCCACAGTTGTCACGATCTTGGGCATGCCAAACAGTGCATTTTTAGCACATCGATGACCAAGAACGTCTTTAATGAGGGCCGTTTGGCCTGCGTAGGTAGCAAGAATGGATATCTTTGATGCTGGGTACCCGAGGAGTCGCATGTACTGATAAATGGCAACAGCGTACTCGGCTTCCCCCAGGTTCTGAATGAAGTGAGGGGTGGGCTCCCTTTCTCCGCTCCCTTGATAATCTGGGACATTGATGAACTGATAGTCGTACTGAAAGCCAGCATTCGCCTGCTTGTATTCTTGAGCCGTGTGAACATTCGGCAAATCACCAAGCTGCTTATAACGCCACCGGAAGAGGTCTGCCAAGCTAGGTCTGGCTCGGCCTTGCTGATCAAGATTAATCACAGGAACACCAAGTCTTACCAAGCGTAGGAAAAGACTCTGCTCGAAATGGGCGTACTGGCGGAAAGCAAGGTTCTGAATAATCGGAGAGTTTTGAAGGTGATCGCCGCAAAGAACCACGCGTTTCAGAGGGAGCTCGCCATTCTTCATGTGTTGTAGAGCGGAGGGAATAAAACTTTCAATTTCAGTAATCTGCGCCGCCTCTTCCATCACGACATTGTCATAATGAAAGCCAAGGTCGGCGATTTCCTGTCGTCGCATTGCCGCATGTGTAGACGTCATAGCAATGATTCTTGCTTCTTTCACAAGGAGGTAGTTTGCCTTGTCGCGGGATTGCCTCAAAATTTCAAATGGGCGAATATCCTCTAGTTCAGAGAAGATCTTGTCGATATGCCGTTGACAACCCTCCGCCACATCAAGCAATCTCTCCTTCGAAGCGGCCGGATCGAGCACAGGTTGAGGTGCAGTCGAGAAATACGCGTGGAACGGGAAAGACGCAATAATATCCTCAGTGGTTGTACTTTCGGCACGAGCATGGTCGAAGAATTTTGCCCACGCTGGCTGAATGTAGACTGTGTTGAAATATCCGGCCGTCTCGCAGGAATTACCGTGTGCGCCTTCTGCACCAATAGACGCCGCTAAGCGTGTCACTTCAGCGAGGAAGTAATTGCGGTTGTCAAAGAATGACTCGACACGGCCGTATTTGCTGTAACTAGTTTCGGTTTCGAGTTCCTCTTCACCATGGCCCAGTCGAAGAAGATGACGCTCATCGATGTCTAGGGCCACAATCTTCTGGAACAATTGATTAAGAGCTTGGTTACTGTGCGCGATCAGAAGGGTACGCTCGTTCGGGAAGTCATGGTAAATATTATTGATGATTTGAGTGGCAACATCCGTTTTACCAGTTCCAGGAGGGCCAACAATCACAGTCAGTCCAGGCTGCGTGCCGGATGCGATAGCTTCAACCTGAGCTGGGGTGAAACGAACGGCGTTAAGCTTGGGAGCATCGACTGGATAGGGACCGGGGTTCGGTTGTTTGTATGTGGACACGCGGATCACTGCTGCACTTGATTTTTCCTTTTCAACCGCATCTCTCCGCCGCTTCTTCGATGATGTCGTAGAAGGCGCTTTGGTGGAATTATCAACGTATTCCAGTACGTAAGGGGGCCCGAAACTGGAAGCCTCATTACCCGACGGCTCAATGGTGGATCCTGGGAAACTCTCCACTAGATGCTGCCAGTCCAAGAAAGTATCCCGGAAATCAACCGACCTCAGTCGGTCTGGCAATTCAGTATACCTGGCACCTGCAGGGTCTCCGTATCCTAGGAAGATATCCTGAATCCAAGAAGGAAGAGTAACATCAGAGACAATGAGTCTCTGAATGTTCTCAAGTATTGACCTGAAGTTGTTCTCCCGCCCTTTCCGTCTTGCAATCACGTTTATCAAAGGATAAATGTCCTGTTTCCCTTGGGAGGTGCGATCCTTATCAGCCTTGAAGGCAGATGGATCCAGATTGAGCAGCAATCTCCGGAGGCGAGGTCGAGATTGATATCCATTCGTGTGACCCGCAACTGGTTCGCGAAGAGGGCGACTCTGTTCATCGAGAACCTGAACCACTGTTGCAGTCCTGAGGTATGTCAGACTTGGAGTCTCGACCGAGCTGTCCTGGAAAATGGAATTGTTCGCGGTACCGGGTTGGACAGCTAGAAGAAAGACGACATCATCTGGACGAAGCGAGTCCCATTCCTTCCGAATGTGATCTGCTAGCCTGCCAACTTCAAGTGCAATCTCAGCCCTTACAAAAGCTGGGTTTGACGAGCCTACTTTAGGCGGTGCAACCTCAATTATGGCTGGTTTCGAGATGGGAATGGCCATGCGAGAGAAACCATCGAAAGTCAGCGTTTTGCCATCGCGGCTTGACCGGGGCTGCATCCGCTTGATAATTGCTTCCATATCCTTACGGATCTGGAAGAAAGCTTCTGAACGATACAACAGGAACGATCGCCAAAGAAAGTCGCCAAGGCTTAAATATTGAAGATTCAGTTTCGGAATGGCAAGAGGCCGAGATCCGTCATAGGTTTCGTTTCGTAAGAATGAAGGGTCGTAGAGATCTTTCTCGGTGGGCACAATGCTGAGTTGAGATGCAGTCTCCTGAAATGGTACCCTGCGCTCGTAGAATGACAAAAGTATCTCGAGATAAAGATGTCGAGTGGGCATGACTTGGGATTGTTTGGGATAATCTGTTCGGAAACCCAGGTGCGCACAGAGGCTTTCAACCTCGGAATCGTTCAGGGCACTCAATTGTCCTTCAAGTTCCGAGCGTTGCTCGATTGAGCCATAGTTTGACAGAGCAAGGATCATCAACTTATCCTTGAAGTGCTTCATCGCGGTCCGCTGCAAATGCGCCAGCTCTTGGGAATGGCTCTCATAGACCGCTTGGGGGCCAAGAGGTTCGCCGGTGTAGTCGTCGATTGCAAATCCAGAAAAATGTTTCAGAAGCTCGAAAAAGTCGCGGAAGAGGGCATTGTCAGGAGAACGGTACATTTGAGAAAGCCGTATAACCGGGAGTAAGTTGAGATCCTTCAACAATGTGTTGACGTAGCGCCTTGTGGGAAGCTGACTCTCCAAATCCACCAGATACTCCATGAATCTCTCACAATACCGTAGATTATCGGACAATTCCTGCTCGGATCCATTCAATCGCCGCAAGAAGTCCAGAAGCATGGTAAAGAGCCACGATCGCTCGAATCGCATCTTCGCCTTTGCCGCCTCATCTCCAGCTTCATACCGCTTCCCGGCAGCCCTCCAGGCTTTCTTTAAGGATGGCACCTTAGCAAGGATCCGATCCCTAGCTTCTTCGCTCGAGAGATTGTGCCAGATGGGAATCGAGACGAGGGGGGCGCATTCCTTTCGGATGAGTACGTTCTCCAGAGATCGGAAAGCACTAATAATGAACGACAGTATGGATTGGCGGGAGAAGGTAGACAGCGAATTGTCGACGCCCATAGAGAGGATCCGATGGAAAAGGTTGGAGAAATCGTCGGGTCGGTCAGAGAAGGTTTCTAAAGTTCATTAGCTTTTCGACAGGTATCACCGGCATGAAAGGACGGGGACGCACCCCATATTGGCAAATGATCTCGCTGCTTAATGCTAACAATCAGCGCAATGAGTAGCACATGGTGATTGGACGCATCTTCCGAATATGTCGGCCAAAGATATCTATAGGCAATTAGTTTCAAGGAACGAAAGAGTGTCGGTCACAGTCGCGGTGCGCACTTCTCCAGGATATTCAAATTCTCCAGCGTCAAAAGCGAACGAAGTCTGAAGTTTTCAGCTTCTAACGGTTCCCATAAATCCTTTCTAATGACATCCTGCTTGGCTTTGCGGACCTTAGAGGTCCCAAGCCAGTGGGTTTTGGCCAGCTGGACCCATGAGCTGTCCTCACGGAAGTCCTCCACAGTTGGCCTGGAATCGAGGCCGTGCGCCATAGCCTGACGTGTTTGTAGGCCCATTCCTCGTTGTTGAGGACTGATTCGAAAGTACTGCAGGCGCGGGTCCAATTTATTTGCGCAAGTGGTCCGTCGCGGGCGGAAAGGGAAAGCTGTTGGCGCGCGTTTAAGCCAAGACGACTTCTTGGCGGCTAGAAACCGCCCGCAGAGCCGCCCTTTATCATCCAAAGCTCGCGCCAACCTTACAATCATTCTTCATCTTTTTATGTCAAGCTTGCTCTTGGTTAGTCAGTGAGGATGTCGGCCGCTGACCATGATGCGACGCATGTATACAGAAGATTGGTCGATGATCTCCTGAACCGTGCAGACCAAATCAAACAAGATGCGCAAATCGAACCTCCTTTGACCGAAGCTCATTTGGGCGACTCGATATGGGCGATCCAGGGGGAAGAAAAGCAGTTGGTAGAACAGCTGAGCCAGCAGACGCGATTTGCGGCAGTTGAACTCGCATTCAGGGAAAGGTTCTACAGTCTACTGGTATGACTCCATCCAAAGCTGACCTATGAAGCATGAGTGTGATGAAAAGCTAACTCTGAGTTATCTGTAGGCGAACACCACAATCGACGAGCCCTCGTTCATTTGCATGTGGAACCTGCTTGACATAATCTCAATATTTTCTGATAATGGTTGGCTCCGGTCTCATTAGTCTTGTGAACGAACTGCTAGCTGACCGTCCGCAGAACAATGCGAGCCCGGTTTGATATTTTGGTTGATCGAGGAATTGCTCGATAGCCAGACCATTGATGGTTGTCGCAAGGTCTTCGATTATTTGGAGTCTCGCCGAGAACGGAACACAAAGGTTGATATTTTCTGCCAACTCTCACAGTACATCCGCTGATACCGTTTCAGAAACACTTCAAGCAAAAGAGCTTGATTATCCTTAGATCCTGCAATGAGCTACTTCGGAGGCTGTCCCGGGCAGAGGACACGGTATTTTGTGGCCGTGTCTTCATATTTCTGTTTCAGAGCTTCCCGCTTGGAGATAAAAGTGCTGTCAATCTCCGCGGCGAATATCACACCGAAAATGTTACCACCTTTGACGATATTACCAAATCAGGAACAAAGGAGATTGATGATATGGATGTGGAAATGTCCGACGCAAAGGAACCATCAACAGCGACTGAAGCCCATGGACCCAGTGATAGCGAACCGCTGCCTTCAGCCAGCGATTCTCAGACGCTCGTACAAGAACAGGCGAAAGTCCCGAAACTTGTTGTCTCGAAAACTACGGACAAGGATACGGAGAAGCCAGTTGATTTAGACGCTCTGTACCCCCTTTTCTGGGGGCTGCAGGCGTACTTCTCTGCCCCGACAAGAGTGTTTGACTCTCAGCATTTCTCATCCTTCAAGACTGGCTTGGAGAGCACATTGATTGCCTTCAAGAACATCAGAACAGACCTCGAGAATCAAAGTGCCAGTAAGACAGCCGAGGAAATACGGAAATCTACAAAGCGGAAAAGGGGCGTGGATGGTCAAGAGATTGCGAGCAGTTTCAACCCTAAGTATTTGACAAGCAGGGACTTGTTTGACCTCGAAGTACGTTGCTAAAAGGTCCCGGGTCAGACCGTTACATGCTAACAATCAGTTACAGGTCAACGACACAGCTTTCAGAAGACACGTCCTTGTACAGGCTTTGATTCTCCTGGATTTTATGCTTTCTCTTACACCGAAAGCGAAAGCAAAACTTGCTGACTTGACGAACAAATCGGTGCTTTACAGTTTTGTCTTGAACGAAGAAGATGTAAGCTGCTTCAGGTTCCTCTGCTTCCCCTCTCGCGTCGAAGACAAATTAACAGCTACAGGCCAAGTGGGCAACCAAGATGAGGAAAGCCATTGAGGAATATCTACAAGAAGGCACTGGTGGTAAATTCTATTATCGCATGGTCGACACGGTTTTATCGAGGGATAAGAACTGGGTCCGGTGGAAAGCCGAGGGCTGTCCGCTTATTGAAAGGCCTGCCGTTTCAGTCGCGGAGTATCTCGGTGCTCGCGAGAACGCGACAAAAACATACGCGAATAAGCGCCTTCGTCCCTCGCCTATGGGCGCCCTAAATCTCAACTTTCTGGCCGAGGGAGAATCAGTAGCAAGCATCGAGAAGCTGAAGGAACCGGAGAGGTTTGTACCTCATTGCCCCTCAATTTCACCACCATATAGCTGACATCTGTCCAGATATTCTGTTCCGTCGGCCGACTCGTTCATGATGGGCATCATGGATGATGAATTAGACATTGAGACTGCTCATTCGAAAGAAGACAAGGAAAGCGCAATTCGGGCGAAAGCGAGTAAAACCTGGCGCATTCTACGTCTTTCTGCCAAGGGCAAACTCGGGGCCTTTGACAAAATTGATGACGGCAAGAATTTGAAGGCTCTGTTTGAAGCCCCTCAACCTCCCGAGGGCACAACTCCCCCGGCTCATGAAACGACTTCCCAGGCTTCGGAGTCCACGGCTAAGGCATCCAACGATGCCGAAGTCGAAACCGCTGCGTCGGGACAAGAAGAACAGCCAATTGAAACGGGTTCCACCACGATTTCTGAACAGATATCTGGCGATCTGAATGATAGCAATCAAGAAGCAGTTCCCGCGGCTCCCCAGGCCACCTGACGAAAGAAAGACATACGACTTTCAAGTATCCTGGCGCGAAGGTGAAAGCATTCACTTGCTGATTTCAGAGTCCAAATTTCGACGGGCTGTTTTGGACTTCTTCTGCCTACGACTCCTCCAATCGACAAGGCACCGATGAACTTGAATGGGGACTTTGCCCGCATGAACGTCGCTGCTACGTTGAGCGTCTTTACAGAGTACAGAAGATCTCAAGAGGATTATAGTGCTAGCAATCCTTGGTTCGGAAATAGGTACGGTGTCTAATGCAGGTACGGTCTTCAAGACGAAGACCGTAACGATGCCGTCAGTGACCCCGATTGGCCAACGGCCTATCTTTTTGCTGTTGAACTCGCCCCGTAAAGTCAGGGGCGCTGTCTGACTAGGCTGTTGATATGCTGAAACAATATCTTCTCTACGGAGGAAGTTTTCGAGTCTCTCGTGCCTACCAGACTGCAGCAGACACTACCAGGGGAAAAGGGGCAAAATAGGGAGCAAATAAGGAAATGCAAACTACGGTGAAATGAAAAGCATGAGGAGACATGACGATAAGAGCAATGCAATAACACTGCTTGGGCATCTCGGGACGGGCTGCAGAAGCCCTGACTGTTTGTTTTTCGCTCGAAGTGTGGATTAGTCGAGTAGTCTAGAAGGCTAGAACTAGAAGCCAAAGAGGGCCTGTGCATCGGCTACCGGAAATTGAAGGCGGGCGTTCAGGCATCCACAAGGCCCACAGGCCACAGCCAGCCAGCCGGAGAATTTCTCGAGGTTTAAGGTGTGGGAGCGAAACCTGCAGGTGGACGCATCGGGAATTTGTAGCAATCACTTGCGGAAGTTGCGGTGGCCACCAAGACAAATGCTCCGGAGTAACCTACGGGCGTGGGCCCGATTCCCTAAGGGGATCAGCAACTCTAATAATCTACTGAGTAAAAAATCACAACTGATTGATGAAGAGAGTTCCTGCATTGGCAATATTATTAACAGGCCATTAATCACTCTTCTTTTTGGTGTTCCGTAGACTAACCCATGAATAATAACTTATCATATCATAATGGTCATTGTTATTAGGGATGATACAGCTGACGTCATTGGGTTTCTCGTGTATATCCTCCCTCTTCTCCCTTTTACTTTAATACCAAAGTGGAATTGGCGAGAAGAATTCTCCTGTGTGTTTTCCCTTCTGAAATCATTCTGACTTTCTCGTGCTAGCGCCCAGACTCGATGACAGCGCCTCCTGAGCTCCATATTAAGCCATGATGGCATTTGTGGGAAATTACAGTGGTGCGTTTGGAATGCTGTGTTTCAGACAGATGATAGTCAAGCAGCCGCAACGACGCTTAGGTCCCATGATGGCTAACTATGACCTCAATATGATTTGTACTTGAGAACAGTTTACGACGACTCCTTGGAGAAAAGATACTTACGATCAGGGGAAAGACGAAAAGGGAGGACTTCATATGGACATGCTGGTTCTATTCGGCGTAAGCATCCGTCCACTGCTGGACATCTCATCGAAATCGTACCTCAAGGTACCTTTTCAATACGTGGTAACCAGCTAGTAGGTAAGTACTGGTTACAAGCAGAATATTGTAGCCACTCGTTACCAAGGATTCTCCATAAATATCAGCAATAATATCAGTTGTGCCTGGCAACAACCCAGATACTGGGTACATAGAACCTCGGCAGTGTAACCGAGACCAATGATCATTCTGATATCCAAATCGCTGAATAGATACCATTGGACGAGGACACTTACTACTTGATCCCTGAAAATATTAAGTTATCACGTAGATACCTCCATTGGACCGAGGGCTAGCTAGCCAACTTAAGCGCATAACAAACCATGGATGATGTCCTTTGAGGTTAACCGATGTTTCATAGTCGTCAACGACTCGCACGGACCAGTCCGGGCTAGGTAAGTATTTATGACAACTTGACAAGATGATTCAATCAATCAGATTTCCAAGGCTCTTGGTACGGAGTGGAATTTTCTTGTTTTTGCGAGCAGTACCCGGATTCTAGATATCTAGAAACACTTGGCTGAGTAAGGTACTCGTGCGGCCATGCCTCCTACTGTGGAGGTATGATCACAGCATCTACTCCTTAATCTTACTGGCTTGCGTAATATGAGCTTCGATACCCGCTGTGATGGATCCCTTTTTCTTTTTCCTTGGAAAGATCATTTGACATGGTAATGACAATGAAATCACAAGTGATAAGGAAAATGAAGGGACTGTCAGCGGACTTGGCATTCTGAGATTGAATGACGCTCTGTTACTGCCTACCAGGTACAGTTGTTGATCAATAATATTGCGTCCAATCATCCTCGATGGACGATTCGTCTCGGGACCGTCTTCCCCGCATTGTTGTTCCATTGCTGGCACTGCTTACTCGTTACCAGGGTACCTTTGAATTTGGAAGAGTACGTACTGTGGATAGGGGAGTATGGGCGATGGTCTGATTGTTTACCAGGTACGAGGGACGATGGTTGAGACCGTTTGTTCGGTTGTGATCATCGCTCAACTAACCTCATCTCCATCCACTTCAGGTTCTGTCAACAGCAGTGCTTGTGTTCGACACTGCCTTTGATACTCCGGCTATTTGTTCAAGAATTTTGGGATCTGCAGTTCTGTTTCTAAGGTAGCAACGCACTGCATTATCCCATACACAGTACTGTATGGAGTACGGACCATGGATCTACCGTAGGTACGAGATATATCTCGGTACCTGACAGATGCTAAATGCTCCGCTTCTACAACTCCTCACTGAGTGGATAAATCCGACAACGGACAGTGCCAGTCGGGATCTCAAGCGAGAATTCCGAGAATTTGTCCCGCCATGATGAGATTTCAAGCGAGGCTGCATATGATTCCTTCCTATCTCCCTATTTTTCCTGGAATCTTCTTCCTCACGAGCAGAAAAGCTAAACAAGGGCCATCGACAAGATAAGTTTAGTTTGGTATTGCCTGACCGTCACTGGCACCGCACAGTGGAACTGTGGTTACATCCTCCTACTAGTAACCAACACTACACCACTTTTGTCAGTAGTAGTCCGACTCTAAAGTGCAAAAACCTTAGGTACCCTATCAGACCGAGACTAGGTCTTAGGTACGATTACGAAGTATGGACTGTGGAGCAGCCTCTTGTCAATCACTGCTTTCTAAGTTTCTATCATCTCGATCATCGATCAGGGATTATCCGAGGATTTGCCATTGTCGTGACTGGCAGATCGAAATAGGACTATCCTCCGTGGTTGTGAACGGACAACGGAAGTTATTTGGCCGGTTTTGTCTCATCCATGTAGGTTCGGAGGACGAATTACGTCCGTAAGTGTATCATATCGTTATCCATCCGTCTTTCTTCTGCTATGGACACCAGCTACTGCGACGCCTATTATTATTGTGCGCTAATTCATCATTTCTCGAGGTGCCCCTCTCTTCCGTTCCTTTCATCCCTTCCCTGAGGTCCCAGACTGTTCTGCTACTGGAATATAATTACTCAATCTGGCGTAGAACCACAAGCCACCACCCTCGTACTCGGGACTTCTTAGCTTGAGCTGCAGAGTGCAGACAAAACTTCAGGAACAAACTCGCTTCCTTGCAAGTTACCATTGTTCCTCGCTTAGAACACTTGCTGCATCTTCAAACCTTAGGTGCATGATTTTCCTTTTTCTTTTTTTCCCCCTCGCGATCAACCCCCATTCCCTTGCTCGCTTCCCCTGTATCTAGCCGCCCTCTTATTGACGGTCCCTGCAGGGTTGTGTATCCAGTCAATACATACCGAGTTCACACTCCCATTCAACCTAGGTAGCCACCTACCTAAGTGATGCTACCTATTTGATTGTTACGCTGAAGTGACAGACGCAACCCGACCCACAGATCCCACCTTCTCCCCACTTTCGGAAGAGTCCTCCATTTGTTTTTCCATTTGCACAGCTTCCGTATTTCTCCTTCAATCATATCAACAGACAATGCTCGTGGGCTATTCTAGGTACCATGACGATCATCAGGAATGGTAATTCTTTTTGAAATCAATTATTATTGCAGACGAGTCTTTATCGCTCTCTGACTTTGAGTTATCATTCATCGTTGCCTGCTTCTTCCTGGATTTACCATCATTTCGTCCACAGTGCAATGAAGTCAACTTTTAGGTTCAATCTTAGATGTTTCCCTTCTTCTTTCTCGAATTTATCAAGAGATGGATCGGTTTGACACGGATCATGGGTGTTTCATAGAAGCTCCTGGTGGAGATTATCTCATATTGTTTATTCTCATGATCCACTCCACTCCCCTCCTCGAACGACCAGGGTAGATGGTATGCACTACGAAGTACTAGATACTAAGGATGCAATCGCATGAGGCGGCCATGGTCAAAACGGTTTTATTGACTAGCTGCACACTCGGCTTGGGTATTAAATCGGGTTAGTGCCATGCTCGGTTCATTCTCTGCATCGCGCCGGCTTCAGGTCGCTTAGGTGCATGGTCCGCTTGGTGGTCATCCCCGAGGTGGACTCCGCCCGTTACATGGGAGGATTGATGTTGCGATCCTTGTCAGCTTTTCGACACACATTACCCTTTACCATCCTGGATCCTGGTCGTCCTCCGCAATCCAAGCTATTCGCAAGCCAGAAGCCAGTTAACTATACTGAATCAGGTTACGGTTACTGACAAAATTCCCACATACGTACTGTCCTAGACTCCTAGTTCTACAGCTAGCGAGTTGCAGGCGGCATGCAATGCCATGCATGTGCCTACTTCAAGATACCATCAACGTTCAACACAGGTCGCCTGTGAAGGTTGCAGACATTTTAGGATTGTTAACGCATGCAGTCTACTAAGTAAGGTATAGCTTGCTTGATGAGTGGGCCTGCAAGGTCTCAGGGTTCGCTCATACGTTACCTGAGGCTGTTTAGAGATGTCTAGGACTCTGGGTACGGAGTACTCTTCAAGTTTAAACTGACCGACTGGCTCCACTACGCCAAATGGTTAACTGTATCTGTTCCATCTCATCGATTTGCTATCAATCCAGTCAACAAGCTCTCGGTTGCGTCTTTCGGTCCCAAGCCACGAAGGGAAAAATTAAAACAGAAAGGGAAAGGGGAAAGAACGAAAAAAAAGAAAATAAACTCAAAATCATCGGTAAAATAAAGGAAAAATACAACCGAACTCAAGGAAGATGTATCATGGATCTCCTCGCTTGGCCTGTGGAACATGGCGGCCGTCTCGGGTCTCCGGCGGCTTATGGAGCCAACGCATTGCTAGCGTCTTCGGTACGTCTTCCACATGGTGTCCCAGAAGGACAACTGGTTTGTTACGGGCAGAGTCTCAGATTTCGAATACAGTACGGAGTACGCTTCACAGAGGATTACTGCAACTCCTTTCCCTTCATGCTACTACTGCCTAAGAGACCGTACTCGGCATCAGTTCTTGTCAGGCAACCAGGGTCTATTTACCCTTTCAAACAACCGTTGGCCAGAGAAAGCATCTCTCCAGTCAGATGCCTGTCTTCAGAACGACGCTTCCGCTGTTCCAGGCTTCCAGGCTTCCAGCGACCCGCAACTCGTCTTCCTGGTGCCACTTTCCAGGAGCGCCAATTCCGGTCCCTTGGAAAAGAGACGGAAGAAATATCTCTCATACAACGATACCCGTTGCTGAAGTGTAGCTTTCTTCTAGCAACCTAGGTTACTATCGTACTCTTCTGCTAATTTCCTTTAGTCCCTGAATCTCGATCGTGAACTTACTCGCGTTTAGTGCAGTCTCACTAACCTTAGCGACTAGATAATCCATAGCCTCCGTACTAGCCGTTGCATGTGAGCGTGCCTCGTTTTGTTCTTCCTCTACCTTTTTTCCGTCCTTTTCTGCTGTCAAAATAAGTCTGATAATCCTAGGCGGTTCTGACATGATTCGTTCAGTTCGCCACCATCACTACTTGCGATACCCGCCTCGCTTCCTAAGACGGATTCCAATCTTCCTCCACTATGTAGGCGAGTTTGCAGTTGATAGTGCATCTGCAGAGTTGACTCGAGGTCTGTAGCGTCTTTGGAGACGAAAAGAGGTAATAACCTTGTTGAGGGGTTTGACCTAGTATCTAGGACCAGCACCTATCTAGTCTTAGTACATTAGACTTGGATAGTAGGTTTCCGGCTGCATCCATAAGAAAATACAGAATACAACATCACCGGGCTCTCGACATGGAGCAATTGCTCCGTCCCCGGTCCAGTGGCCTTGCTGCCACATTCTCTCTGTCATCCTGGTGTTTATGTTGCCTCTTCCCCTCCTTTTCCCTCTTTTGTCCTTGCAACCTTACCTCGAGTCCTAGACTTGACTCTGATCGTCGCTTCTACGGACAAGGCGCCACCAGAGGGCGATCAGAAGCGGTACATCTTAGTAGAAAATCCGTAGCATTGTTAGCATGGCCCAAGATCTCCGTCTCCCGAACCATCAAGCTATGGCCCGTCTTAGTATTGACTTTACCGTAGGCACTGAACCGATTGTTTAATTCGAATTTATTTTTATTTTCTGGACTTTATCCTATGTGTGTGTTATATCTGTTTTTTCCAGTCCCTTTTTCTCTACCAGCTAGAATTTTTCCCTTATTTAAAGGATATCTAGTGTATCTCCTCTAGAATAGCCATATCATATGCCTGGGGGCTCCGGTCTGAATCCCCTCCACACACATTCAGCGTCATAGGTAAGCACGTCTCTGGCTGATTGTCCAATGAGTGACAGTGAGGAATTAACTGTGCCTACTGCTGCATCCTTAGCATCATCTACTACAGTGGCCAACTTTGAGCCCTCCGGTGGATCACTCTGCGACTTGAACAGGGCCTTGGTGCTTGGTCTAATCTCCCATAATCCATCGCATACTGGCCTTATTTGATGGTTAGATTAGCCGTTCTGTTCATTTCCACGTTTGTTTAGCCACCTACGCACCGTTGATTGTTTGATATTCACTATAAACACTCTACTATTACCAGCCTACCCACCGTCCGGGCCCTTCCCGGCCAATTCGAGAACCCGTTTGGGAATCGTTCTCCATTCTCTTACTGTTGGGCTTCGGTCTCATCGATATTTGACGCTCTTATTACTGTTCCGGAAAAGGACGAACAGATATTAAGTCAAGTCAAAGGGCGAAATAGGAGAAGGAGGCTGTCACACTAGCCTTGAGACAACAGGCTTCTTTACTTGGCGTCGTGGTGCTCCTTAATGAACCACAACGATATCTATATCTCTGGTTTGTTTCGTTTAACGCGCACTGGATATTGCCTGGAGAACAACCAGGACCTAACTGCAGTACAATACTGTATTATTTGCTTTCCAACCTCGCCGCTGATTTGCCACGGACCCGGCTCGGAGATCCTGAGCTTCTTCAGCAAGCGCCCGGACATTACTTTGAGACCCACCCTGACACGCTTCTGATTCAGTTCAAGAACTTGGAAGACATTCTTTCTTCTCTCCTGAGATCATATTGCTCTCTTAAACTGTGATTTCAAGAAGCTTCCCGACCTGGCTCTCCTATGCCAATAGCGAATCTTGCCTGAAGTGTGAAGAGACCTTTCTATCATGTCAATCACTGGCCCTTGCGTCTGGTTGTCATCGTTATCGCCTCCTGCTACATCTCATCTGTCTGCAATTACGAGCCACCTACCGTCAACTTCCTGGAATAGTGAACAGGTACTGTCGAGGTCAAGGGTGACCCCGCCGAGGTTGCCCTACCCTGGGGAGAAGGGAAACCATTCGGTGCAGAAGCTGGCAGTCGACATGCAACCAACTGCTGTACTCAAGGCTGAACATGCCTTTTCAGCAACTAATCCTGTGGCAACGTCTAACAACCATGTACGGTATTCGGAGGCAGAGATGCCACCACCAAAGGAAGCGGAAGGTAGAAGCACAGAAGAGACGCTGTCACGGATGAGGCTGGATCAGTTGAACCATAGCGAACCTCATCCTTCTGGGGTCTCAAGGTCAGTCAGCCCCTCTGCTCCGAAGGCAGCTACACCGGAAGCAAAGGAACGGCGTCAGGAGACACGAGGCGACGAGAAAGACAACGATGAGGCAATGGGCATATCTTCCGACGAAGGCGGAGATCAGAGGAACTCCTCTGACGCAAAGACTGACAAAAAGAAGATGAAGCGGTTCCGGTAAGCTTTCGCAATACTTTGATCCTTTTGAGTGGTCGTGTTGTTGCTCGAGCGAAGCAAAAATCTAATCAACATCTGCAGCCTGACACACAACCAGACCCGTTTTCTGATGAGCGAATTTACTCGTCAAGCACACCCAGATGCTGCACACCGTGAACGTCTCTCGAGGGAGATTCCGGGGTTGACTCCTCGTCAAGTACAAGTCTGGTTTCAGAATCGGTATGCTTCCCCTGTGTGGATTCCTTCTTGGCCCTGTATCGGTCCACTAATCCACGTGTTTCAGGCGAGCCAAACTCAAGCGACTCACAAGCAACGATCGAGAGAGAATGTTAAAGTCCCGGGCTTTACCCGATGATTTTGACACAACTCAGGTTCTGCGTACTCCATTTGAGAATAAGACATTATCAGAGACACCAGTTGCGTCACCCCGAAACTACATGGCATCTAGTACGGATTCTAATTCTCTGAAGATGCTTCTTACGGACACACTACCACGCATCAATGATGATGAATACGTGGTTTCTCCGCTGAGTTCGACATCCACCACAGGAAATTGCTTCCCTTCAGCAGGCCCTGACAGGACACCCGAACATTTTTCCCAGCATGGCGTTCTTGGAACTCGGCCGGCAGCAACTCTACCTGAACTACAACGGAACATCCGCGGAACTTTTCCTTTCCCTAGGTCTAGCAGCTTCTCCGAAGCCTCCTTCAACACGGCACTGCATGTGCCCGGTAGGTTTTCCAGGCCGGGAGCCGAACCGCTCAACCACCCCGTCTTGCCCTACGCGCGGCGTCCCTTGGACTACGGGATTCCCAGATCGGCCAATGGAATGGTTGTGGGCTACGATCATTCTCGGCCCATGGAAGGCTCAGTGTCGCCAACCGGCCAGCAGGAACATCCCATGCCATACAACGTAGACAACCACAGTATGTGCACGTCTTCTCACTGTCATTTCGAAGTATTGTAGACTAACACGCCTCGAACAGGTCCGCAACTCCCAAGCTACCAAACCGCACTCACTATGCCAGTCCCGAAAACTTTTGGCAGCATAGATATGAACTCGCATCTGCAACCTCGACACATGCCCGCGTTACACTCGATACCCGTATCAGATGCACCTGACTACCGACCTTTCTCCTACGAGCATCACCCGTACAGCATGCAAACCGGAATACCCTATTCACAAGCGAACGCTTCGAGTATGAGCCTCCCTGCCTCCTTTCCACAGGAAACAACACATGTTCACCAGGCGGCCGTCTCTGCTGAGGACCGGATCAGTCAATCGCCTCAGATCTTGGACCCTTTGCGAGGGAAATTTGGCAACCCATCCTACGACTATGCCGGCTACATGTGACACGCAACAGCTGAAATCTTTCGCTTCATCCCTCCGTCTCCATACAACCACTGCCTTCGCTCCCAGTCCTGTATACTGGACACGATGGGCCAACCTAATGTCTAAATCATTACTATAATCCTCCGTTTGACGGCTGATTGGTAAACCTGCTCAATATTCGGGCCATGGGACTTTACAACTCCTTCCAATGGCTGTCTAATGATCCTCACTTATTTCCTCCTTGAGCTCATCTCTGCATTCATCAATCCGTTTCCAAGGGAGGAAACTAGCTTGCTTGCATTACATCCTTTTTTTCTTTTATCTTTCTTTTTCTCATTGGGAACACATGGCATGGCGTCTGTTTCTTTGTACTTCCTTGTCGTGATTCTTTGGCTCACCTCTTCAATGTCATACCAGGGAACACCCTGCGGTCCTGTGATCTTTTCATCTCTGTGCTACTACACTGATGGAATCCCCATTTTGTGTGGTCTGTACAGAGGGCTCAACCAGTGTATAATATGCATGTAGTTACAATATAGCATCCACAACCAGAGAAGATGTTGGTGATCATTTCTTCTCTTAATAATCCTGTAGAGGTCGGGGAGCTTGTTTGATGACCATGACTTAGGGCTTTGAATTGTCAGCATTCTCGTCCAATAACATGATAGCTGTTGTCGAGGTCAGCTTGACAGTAGGTCAGACCAATCAAGCACCTCAAGTAGCTGATTATGGGCATGACAAAGAACAAGCCCTCCCAGCAGCCCAATAGGTGGACTGCTATTACTGAGAGGCAGGCTTAGCCCTCACTGTCCTGAGTCGGGCAACGATGCAGGCAAGTCAAGATACCGGCTGGACGTCGAATCAGAGCCTAGTGAAAACTAATCCGCCATCCACCAGTCGCCCATCACTCGCAGCTCCAGGCCGCAGGCGATCCAGTCATTGTTGCTGTAAATAACCCCAGATCCTGTAGCAAATCACAAGCAACGGAATTGCTGAAGCTGAGTCACGGGATGTGGAGCTACAACCAATCAACGAGCGGGCATTGCTAATCCCACTATTACCATGTTGCACGCCATGGTCATGCAATCGAGGATATAAATACTGCTGAAGTTCGCGATAATTCTTTTTATTTTCATCAGCATTGGTTCGATAATTGCTTCAAAAGATTGATTCTCTAGAGCTCCTTCACCTGCCTTACCTTACTTTGTCCGCTTATTGCAACTGTTGGACCTTTTTCGAGCTTCCGTCGTGGTTTGGGTTACGTCATAATCACAAGCACTTGAAGCATCACCGTTCTCTTCTCGGAGAATCTTCGACCTCCAACACAATCTACACATAACCACCAAGCAAGACAACGGACAAAATGCACCCGCCTTCAACCTGCTGCAAAACCTCCGCCGACGGAAGCTGCGTCTGCGCAGCCCAGGCCAAGTGCTCCTGCGGCAAAGAGAACGCCCTCCACTGCACCTGCAACAGATCCGCCACCGAGAACACCATCGCCGGACCCAGATGCTCATGCAGTAAGTCCACGCTGAGAATTAGCACGGCGAACAAATGACTGACTTTGTCGGTAGGAGTCCGTCCCGCTGGACAATGTACCTGCGAGCGTGCAACCACCGAGAACCACCCCGTGACGGGAGCTTCGTGCCCCTGCGGCAAGAGACCTTCTTGTAGGTTTCCTTGAGGGTAGAACTGTGTTATGACTTAGTTGCTGACTGGAATAGCGTCCTGTACCTGTGAGAAGGTCAGCGCCGTTGATGCGGAGATCGAGGCCATCGAGACTGATTTCACTGCTCGTGCTTGAGTGTTCTGTTGCATTTGATGATGTTTATGGGTTTTCCGGGCCTGGGGTTTTTTTTCTCGGTGTTAGGGGGTTTGGCTTGGTGATTCGAGGGTTCATTGTATTCGTAAGTGGCTTTCGGATGACTGCATTGCTACTGGCGGCTTGGGTTGAGCTGTGGTCGTTTCAGGATTTTAGAACTATGCAATCCTAAGGATTGTCTTCATTCTAGATGTTTTTAGTTTGTATCTGTAGTAGCCTGTAGCCCTCGTAGATGGAATTGTGGACACACGGCTTGTCCTAGTAGTGGTTGGTATGCTTATGACCGGCTGAGTGTCAAGATTATGTTTTACTCGGCAGCCAACGTCCTCTATCTCAAGCGTTCGTTCTATGCCTACTAAGCTTTTCCGCGCCAGCAACGTCTAGAATCATATAGAGCAGATGCTTCATTCACGAAGCGGTTGCTTTGCTTCATATAGCACAGTACGCTTATCTAATAGACACATGCACCTATGGCTCAGTGGTAGAGCATTCCACTTGTATGCCAAGAAACGGCGATGGAAAGGTCCGCGGTTCGATCCCGCGTGGGTGCATAGAGCATGCTTTGCTTTTTGCACTCCTTTTTTCTTGCTCCTTTTCCCCCTCATTTGTCCTAGCTCGCTATCGCTCTGCACTACTATTCTTTTCCTCCGAATTCTGAAAATGAGTGATCTATTCGTTCTTTGATAGACGGCTGCACCGCCACAACGCAACAATATTAATCCTCGATTGAGCAGTGGGTCTCCGACGGGTCGGCAGCGGAAGTGGCTTAACAACTCGGAGAAACGGTTGCTCTGCTCCTGAAGCAGCCCGGACCGCACATGGAACTCCTATTTTAGGACCTCGAGCTTGGCTTGAATCTGTTTTATGGGTCACATTCCAGGTTCAGTTCTGTTCATGCGCCTTATCTGACGTTTTTCTTCGGCCTTGCGAAGTCCACGAATTGCTGGTGCTACCCTCGAACGATTTACCCCTTGTCGCAGCCCTCCCTTTCGGACCCTGTTTGTGCTGGTAGAGCTGCACAGCTTCTCGTTTCGCGCCATGTCCAAGGTGCTTTGAAGAAGGGGACCTCAGAACGACAAACTAAGAGAACGCCAAAACCGGGATATGTGTGTATGACACGGTCCGATTGAGCGAATCCCACCGACGTGGTGTCTGCGCTTTTGTGAGGAATCGACGACCCGTATCAGAAAGCATAGAGTGTGCAGGATAATCCACCCCGCCCATCATGTCGTCCATGCGAGGTCTCGTGCAGTTCATCGCCGATCTGCGTAATGCGCGAGCGCGCGAGCTCGAGGAGAAGCGGGTGAACAAGGAGCTGGCGAATATCCGGCAGAAGTTCAAGGCCGGCAACTTGAACGGCTATCAGAAGAAGAAATATGTTTGCAAACTGCTGTATGTCTATATCCAGGGATATGATGTTGATTTCGGACATCTGGAGGCTGTCAACTTGATTTCCTCCAATAAGTATTCGGAGAAGCAGATTGGGTACCTGGCTGTGACCCTGTTCCTGCACGAGCAGCACGAGCTGCTGCATCTGGTCGTTAACAGTATCCGGAAAGATTTACTTGATCATAATGAGTTGTTCAACTGTTTGGCGCTGCATGCCGTTGCTAATGTTGGTGGACGGGAGATGGGGGAGGCGCTGAGTACGGACGTCCATCGGCTGCTGATTTCCCCGTGAGTATCGCTGTTTTGTTTGTTGGGTGCGACGACTAATAAGGCTGTAGGACATCTAAAGCCTTTGTGAAGAAGAAGGCTGCCTTGACCCTGCTTCGATTATACCGAAAATACCCTGGCATCGTGCAAAACGAATGGGCCGAGCGGATGATTTCTTTGATGGACGACCCGGACATGGGTGTCACCTTGTCTGTCACATCTCTCATCATGGCATTGGCGCAAGATAGGCCGGAAGAATACAAGGGGAGCTATATTAAAGCTGCACAGCGTCTCAAGAGGATCGTGGTCGACAACGAGATCGCCCCTGATTATCTCTACTACCGTGTACCCTGTCCTTGGATCCAGGTCAAACTGCTGCGCTTACTTCAGTACTATCCCCCGTCACGTAAGTGTTTTACCTCATCATACAGACCTTCCTTTCTCAAGCTCACCCGTTTACAGAGGACAGTCACGTCCGGGAGATCATTCGAGCATCCCTACAACAGATCATGACTGCGGCCATGGATACACCAAAGAATGTCCAGCAAAACAATGCTCAAAATGCCATTCTCTTCGAGGCCATCAACCTTCTTATTCATCTAGATACCGAACATAACCTTATGATGCAAATATCCTCTCGTTTGGGTAAATACATTCAGTCGCGCGAGACAAATGTCCGCTACCTCGGTTTGGAGGCCATGGCACACTTCGCCGCCAGGGCCGAAACTCTTGATCCCATCAAGAAGCATCAGAACATAATCTTAGGTTCACTTCGGGATCGAGATATCAGCGTGCGGCGCAAAGGTTTGGACCTGATCTATAGCATGTGCGACACCACGAATGCGGCTCCCATTGTGAACGAACTTCTACGGTACCTGCAGACCGCGGACTACGCTATTCGAGAAGAGATGGTACTCAAGGTTGCGATTCTCACCGAAAAGTACGCCACCGATGCTCAGTGGTACATCGACATTACATTGAAGCTTCTGTCCTTGGCAGGCGACCATGTCAACGAGGAAGTATGGCAGCGAGTCATCCAGATTGTGACCAACAACGAAGAATTACAAGCCTATGCCGCACACACGCTTTTAGGATACCTGAAGACGGACTGCCATGAAAGCTTGGTGAAGATCGGTTGCTATGTCCTAGGAGAATTCGGTCATTTGATCGCCGACAATGAAGGCTCGAGTCCTATTGAGCAGTTCTTGGCTCTGCAAGGGAAGATGATCACCAGTAACGACAACACACGAGCCATGATTTTATCGTCTTTCGTTAAATTTGTCAATCTGTTTCCCGAAATCAAGCCGCAACTCTTGCACATTTTCCGTCTCTACAGCCATTCACCCGATACCGAGTTACAGCAGCGCGCTTTTGAATACTTGACAATGGCAACGCTTCCCACAGATGACCTGCTCCGGACCGTGTGTGATGAGATGCCTCCATTTTCGGAGCGAACCTCCATTCTTCTGTCTCGGCTGCATCAGAAGACGGCCGGCACGACCGAGAAGAAGACATGGGTCGTCGGTGGTAAGGATGCTAACGCGGACAAGAAAGAAATTCTATTAGCACAGAACACCGGACTCAAGCGTACATTTACCACTATTGTCAATGGTACCAGAACCGGAGCCAACGGGTCGGCTTCGTCAAACGCCTCTGGCGATTTGGCCGGGCTTGACCTCAGCGCTCCATCCGCGCCCCCGCCGAATATGGCCAGTGCGGCTCATCTTACGCCTGACTGGGAACCAGGGTACAATAGGTTGTACTTTGCGGATGAAGGCGTGCTCTTCGAGGATGCGCAAATCCAGGTTGGCTTGCGGTCCGAGTATCGTGGCCACATGGGCGTCGTGAAGATCTACATCTCCAACAAATCGTCATTCGCGATCGGGTCTCTGACGACTACGCTGGACAACCCTGCTGCGCCAAACCTGAAGGTTGATAGCAAGAGTCTCCCAGAGCCTTCTGTTCCGGCCGCGGGCCAAACACAGCAGACGCTATTCTTTGAGGCTCACGGGCCGTTTAGTGAAGCGCCCACCATCCGTATCTCGTACCTTGCTGGAGCGCTTCAGGCCTACACCCTGCAGCTCCCTGTGCTGATGCACCGCTACATGGAGCCGTCCACTCTGTCCGCAGAAGAGTTCTTCAAGCGGTGGAGGCAGATTGGCGGTCCACCGCTCGAGGCGCAGCACACTTTCGGCGTCACTGCCAAGGCGAAGAACGTCACTGAGGCCTTTACACGACGCCTTGTGGAAGCGTTCCACTGGAGGATCCTGGAGAATGTTGATCCCAACCCCAATAACATCGTCGGATGTGCTGTGTATCAGTTCCAGGGCGGGAAGACCGGATGTCTTCTACGACTGGAGCCCAACTATGAACGCAAGGTAGGGATTTTCCCAGCATGAGTTCCCCCACATTTTACTGATATGGATTTCTGCAGATGTTCCGGGTCACCATTCGGGCCACGCAAGAAGGCGTGCCGCAAGCACTGGCGAAACAGATGGAGCAGAAACTGGCGCAAGGCGCGTCGGATGAGATGTTCGGTTCACGGTGAATACATAGGAGTATGAACTGGCAGCTGAAAAGATGATGGACGGTCTTATGACTGACTAATAATACTCTCGTTCCGGAGTTCCCTCCGAAGCGAGATTACCTTTTGATGTAATTATTGATGCTAGCAAGGTACATATATCCCGTGGCTTTGAGCAGTAATCAAGCTGTACAACATCCTTGTATGTGTGCAAGTTTTCACGGTGCAAGCTGCCTGGCAGTAATAGGTCCTCCTCTGATGCAACGCCATAGTAATGCAAATATCGTAAATCATCACTCTCCCCCCATCATCTACACCACCTTTGCCTCAGACCTAGGCGGGCGCTCACCAAATATCGTCGTCCCGACACGCACCTCATCACTCCCCAGCTTGATCGCGCCCTCAAAGTCCTCACTCATGCCCATACTCAGTTCCAGCTCGGCATCACCCCCCTGCAACCCCAGCTCCCTAACGATCCGATCGCGCGTCTCACGCAAACACACAAAATCCTCATTCTCCGTCTCCGGCGTGGTAGCCTTGGACCGCGCAATCGCCCCAATAGTCATCACACCCTGCAGCCTCAGCCGCGGACACTTCTCCCGGATGAATCGCGCAAGCGGCACTGCCCCAGCCACTGGGTCCACACCCGCCTTGTTCTCCTCGCCGGAGGTGTTGACCTGCACAAACACACGCAGCTGCTCCTCGTGGGACTTCTCAGCCCGTTCCCCCCACCCTCTATCCAGCAGCGAAGCCTTCTTCTCGCTATCGACGGACTCGACGGCCCAGAGCCCGCGGACGTCGCGCGCGAGCGCGACGCACTTGTTCGACTGCAGGCCGCCGATGAAGTGCCATCGGATACTAGCCGGGAGGAGCTTGGATTTCTCGAGGAGTTCCTGGACGTAGTTTTCGCCGAAGTGGAGGTGGGTTGTGGGGGGGTTGTGGAGGGCGAGGATGTCGGCTGCGGGCTTGAGTTTTGAGACGGCGATGAGGCGGATGGGTTTGTTGGCTGGGCGGTTGGCGTCGAGCGCCGCGGTGCTGATGCGGGAGGTTACGGAGGAGAGGTTTGAAAGGAGGGTTGCTGTTCGGGAGGGGGAGGCGGGCATGATTGTTGTTGGTGTTGATGTTTGTGAGGGTTGTTGTCCTTCTTGTTGTTGTTCGGTGGAAGTCATTGGTGGTGTTGCATCAGCTCTTTTATATAGATATAGGTAATTGCGCAGGGCTGGCCCAGGAGTAAAGTCGCCTGTCTGTATATGATTAAGAATACTGCTTATAGTGGTGACAACTGCCAGGGTGCAAAGTAGTATAATGAATTTGCGTTGATATACGAGGATCGGTCGACGAGAGTTGATGCCTCAGTCATTCAACTCCAGTAAGGTATTACACTAAGCCAAACTTGGTCGATGGCGCCTGCCTAGCCACGTGATGCTCGGTAGCCGGCGCAGATGATAAATGACGATCTGTTGTCAGACACCCAACGCTAAGCCTCATAGGTACTAGCGTTATACTATCCGGGTAAACTCAGCGATTCCGTTTTCGGCGAAATTCTGTAGGTCTAGAATTGATGGTGTGATCGTCATCGTCATGACTCTTTTGATTATCATGACTTGACGATCATTCGGATGTCGGAGACTCGGAGTCTGCGCGGGATCTGGCGGATTGCCGGATCTCATTAGTGCAGACTTGCAGTGGAATACTACTATGTACGAATCTGCTACGTATCTGGATTCTCAGACTGAGACCGAAGGTCCAGCAACCCACAGCCAGATGGAGCGAGACAGTCCATCCAATTTCAGTGTGCTCCGTTCATTCTCCATGCTAGATCAATTCTCTAACTGACTGGCTACACTTTCGTATGCCCCATTCCCATTATTCAGTCAAAGCCTCAGTCTGAGACATGTCGTTTGTTTCTTTGACGGTGGTCCTTTCATCGGCCTGCCGACATTCAAGAATTGCATTGCCGCTCGGCATGAGGCGCTGGCCGATGCCTATTCATTGTTCATGGTGAAAGGACCCATTCAGGCGCCTCTGACCAGGGCAAGAGAGGGAATAAAATGTAGAGTCAATCTGAACACTAGTAGCCGTTGAAACGCAGGCGCCTAAAGCAACCGCCCACCTGGAGAATCTAACCCGGAAAGAAAGGCGATTGGACCATTGAGTAAGCCGGTAAGCCGTCCAAGCCTGGGAGGAAAATATTAATAGATACGAAGTCTTGAAGCGAAGAATTTGAATACTAAGTAGATTCAAGAGATATTAGAGGAGCCAAAATGACAGTCATGACTCTCTGAAAGTGCTACTCTACTGTTTCACCGGCGCTTCTTCATTGTGGATTGACGTCAGTTGCATTCTGTTGCAGTCATATCATCACATCACCACTGCCATCGTCATCATTGTTGTCGCTGCTACCTTTTCTTTTGGAACGTATAGGCTGGACTCTAGATTATTCCTGATTCCCACTTGCATCCGAACTCTTTGTAACCTCATCCTACATGGCTACATTGACGTTCGGACATATATATTAAAACACAATCAACCTTGCCGCATTCTTTTGTGCACTTTCTCCATGACCAATATCCACTGGAATATCAATAGTCGGATACTCTGAGCTGGGATCTCGCAGCAGACAAAGAGAGCATTGTTATGGCAGCGTTGGGACCAACAAGCCGCGATTGTCTTATGATCTGAAATTCTACCGTGCATCAGACACATACAGCCGCATTCATATTGAAGACAACATCATCACTGGCGTCTGGCTTGCACTGTTCATCTGACCTGATAACATATCGGAAGTCCGCGGAACCGACTCATCACAACTGCAACTTTCACCTGCTAGAAACCGTCTCGCGCCAAGACCACGACGAGGTCATATAGTGTTCATATACACTGAATCATCATGTGTCGGCAGTACTATACCCAATACACCTGGTGCCAATGCGAAGAAGACGCAGGCCAGAGTCTCTGCGCAGCTCGCAAACGCAATGGCTGTCAGGGTGTCAGCATCGAAACGGTACATATGCAATGCTTCTGCCACCGTCACGCCACTACAGGCTTCAGGTCCGAGAAGAAGACCAAGAAGTCTAAGCGCAACTCCGAGAGCGGCTCAACGGATAGTTCACTTCAAGAGAAGACCTCATTGATATCAAGAAAGTGGTACCAATTCCGCGGACTGCGAGCGCGAACCTTTTGAGTTGGATCTCTCCTATTCATAACGGACTTGTTGGATCTTGAGGTCAGTGTGTTAATGGTTTATGACTTGGATCGGTGTTTTGGGGAGCTCAAAAAAAGCTTGTGGTGTTCTGGAAGACTGGGAATGGCGTTTCTCTTGTGGGGAAAAGTGATGATACCATTGATCTCTGCATCTTCTTTTGTACTCATTTAGATGCATATCACGACCGATAGAGAAAATCTCGAAATTTCATTGATTCAGTTGATTATCTCCACCGCGCGACTTTGTCTATGCGACTCGTTCAGCATGTGATGGATAGGGCTCTGTATCTCTGATCAGAACAAAATAACCACTGATCCTGACTTTCCGACTTGGAGGAAATACTTAGTCTTCCTACGATGAAACATTCCATTATCATCATCCTTTGATTCGCGTTATGTTCGAATAACGACAGCCCAATTGCAAAAGAAGAAAAGGGCGCCTAAGAAGGGGAGTGGAAGGGATCGACTGCCCCTGGCTCAATGAGGGGGAAGAATGACGATGGCTCGTTTTCTCTCCTTGTTCCCCCTCGCTTCTTCTCCTTTCAACTTCCCAAGTACTAAACTGCTGCGGATAACTATAATACAATTCACTTGTGTCTCGTCTTTCTTCTGAAAGTAACGCGCACGCTCAGAATTCCTGTCTCAGGATTTGATTCACGTTCAAATGCCACTTCTATCGCCATCATGGACCCCTCCATGCGCGACAAGCCTCCCCAGGCGACATTCACTGCACCACCACCTCCCACACCCAACGCAAACGATCTAACAAATAGTCTGAACCATTTGACAATTGCTTCTGCGACTGCGACTCCTCTTCCAGCCTCTCCATCCACGTTGTCCCCGTCTTCGTTGCTGTCGCCTTCGGATGTCCCCGCGCGTTCTGTTGTTGATCAGGCGCATCCTGCACCGCGACGAACTACTAGTTCCAATTCTCTGAGAGATGAACGGGATGAACGACCGAAATCTACCTCCAGCCTGAAAAAGCGATCATCGACCGCGTCGCTCCGATCTGCGCACAATAGTGCAGGCCCAAATTCCCCTCGTCCCAGTCTGTCGCGACGCTCTTCTTCCTCCAACTTCGCGACCTCCCCCACCTCCACATTAAATATGCCATCCAAAAGACCTCAGGAGCAAGCTGCGCCCACCGCCGCTTCTGTTGCCGCTGATTTCTTTCAACGAGAAGTCGACTTGCACCAGTCTACCGACCTAAATTCCAAAGTCGTGGTAGTCGTTCATGACGCATGCTACGGACATCGTTTCTCGCGACCTCGAACATCGAAAACAGCCTTGAGTTACATCGTCGAACGGCCTGAGAGGATACAAGCATGTGTGGTGGGACTATCCGCAGCTTATGTCCTCATGGCCGGCCGCCATGCGGGAAAGCGCTTTGCGCCTCATCCTGATCTTGATCTACGTCAGCTCCCCGCGCCGCCGTTCCAAATTCGCAAGACATCGCGGACTCTGCCTCTCACTTCCGCAGCTGTTACTCATGTGCACGGGACCAAGTGGATGGATGAGCTGAAAAGCATGTGTGACGCGGCAGAATCAAGACTTGCTCTGAATGGTAAAGAGTTGGTTCGGCAACGCAGCTCGGGAAAGGACGGCGAATCTGCCAAAAAAGCTCCCCTCAACGACGGTGACCTTTACCTTTGCTCCGAATCATTGAATGCCTTTGAGGGCGCCCTCGGCGGTGTTTGTGAAGGTGTCGATGCCGTCTTCAACTCCAACACTACCAAAAGAGCCTTTGTCTGTATTCGACCCCCTGGCCACCATTGCTCTACCTCCCATCCGTCCGGATTTTGCTGGATCAACAACGTACATGTGGGAATAACCTACGCTGCTATGACCCATGGCCTGACCCATGCCGCTATCCTGGATTTCGACCTGCATCATGGCGACGGCTCGCAAGATATTACTTGGGAACAGAATCAGAAAGCCGTTTCGGCGGTCTGGAACGCGGCCAACCACAAGAAAACGAGGGTCGGCTACTTCAGCCTGCATGACATCAACTCGTTCCCTTGCGAATATGGTGATTTTGAGAAAGTGCGCAACGCTAGTGTGTGTATCGATAAAGCCCACGGTCAGTCGATTTGGAATATCCACTTGGAGCCGTGGAAGACCGACGCGGAGTTCTGGGATATCTATGCCGCCAAATACACCATGCTGTTAGAGAAAGCGCGCGCTTTTCTACGTCTGCACACCGAACGCCTGCTTAATAGCGCGCCCGGCGACACTCCGCCGAAAGCGGCAATCTTCGTTTCCGCAGGATTTGACGCGAGTGAGTGGGAAGGTTCCGGTATGCAGCGGCATCAAGTGAATGTACCGACCGAGTTCTATGCAAAGTTCACCGCGGATGTTGTGCAGATGGCAGAGGAAGAAGGGCTAGGAGTAGATGGGCGTATCATCAGCGTCTTGGAAGGGGGCTATAGTAATCGAGCATTGACCAGCGGCGTCCTCAGTCATCTCGCAGCGCTGGGAGACACAACGACGATGTCGGCCATCATCAACCATGAGCAGCAAGTGGGTCTGGCTTCCGAAATGTTTGATCGCTTGCATGTGTCGGACAGCGATGCTCCAGCTGCACGGCGCACCCCTTCCGATATTGGTTACGACAGTGAGTGGTGGGCGCCAACAAGACTTGAGGAACTGGAGGCGCTTGTCTATCCACCTCCTGCCACGGCGCCAAAGCCAAAGTCTGCTCGCACTTATTTTGCACCAACGCAGTCTTTCACTGCCAAAGTCGTTACTCCCTCTCGAGATCGAAAATCTACTGGCTCACAGGGCTCGGATTTTGTACCCTTGCCAGAGGTAGGCTGGGCTACGGCGGCACACGAACTATCCAAAATCCTGATTCCCAGCCACCGTCCAACCACGAGTTATCGTCCGGAAGAACTTAATGCAGAAGCTTCACGCATTCGGCGGGAACGTCAGACTGCTGTAGCTGCCGCCCAGAGAGCGACTAACGCAGCAGCAGCAGCATCAGCAGCCGCAGAAGGAAATCGGATGCAGCTACGTACGAGAAAGCCCAAGGCTTCTCTGCCTAGCAGCCCAAAAGTGGAGACCCCAAGGAAAAAGGTCACGAAGAGCACTCGGAGGACAACTATCGACCCTGGTGACCTGCCGAGTTCAACTACCGATGGCTCGCCTGGTGCCAGGACAGCTCGCAGGAAGAGCACAACGCCAATCGCCTCTAAGCCTCCGGGTACAGCCGAGTCTAGCCCAAAGAATTCGAGCTCTTTGAACGTTGGGGCAGGCGAAGCGCCCGTACAGTCAAGCACAGCCGCGAGTAATGGTCCTTTCGAGTCTACTAGCACCCGCAGGTTGAGCACTTCGTCACGCTCCGCTGCTCCCAAACGGTCTGAGAGTCCCAAGGTGCCGCCTGTACCGCGTGTGCCGTCTGGCTTCCTGTCAAAACCAGCCGCTGGCGATGATCAAGACGTCGTTTCCGACAAAACGCAGGGGGCAATGACTGAGGCGATGGATTTCAAGCCTGCAGATTTGGACGATTTGGCTGCAGGCGTGAAGAAATTGAGCATAAAATTGAAGGTGCCTTCCCCTGAAGAACACGCCGCTCGCGAGAAAGAGAAAAAAGCGGTCGAGGAACGTCAAAGACGTGCTCCCAAGCCGTCAACATCCAGGACACCGAGATCTCCCAAGAAAGCCTCACGCGTCACCGCGACCGCGCATGCTTCTACTGCCAGAGGAACTTCTCACCCCTTGCCGAGTCCTAGTATCTCCCAGATGCCTTCCGGTCCGAATATAGCCAACTTCAACGAGAACATGATGCAAGTGAAGCAAGAGAGCCCAGAAAACGCACCAGAGGAGCTCATTGGCTCGTCTCCTGATCCGCTGGCTGAACATAAGATGCCGCTCTTGAGCAACGTCACCGTTGATCGCCCTCGCTGGGAAAGACCCAAGGATGTGTCGGTATCTGGTTCTGCCTCAACACAGGAGCCTCCCTCTGGGACAGCAACCCCGTCTTCGTTGGCTTCAGAACCCCTGCCCGCTCGATCTACGGTATACTCACCACCAACAACCGCGCGTCAGACAATGAATGGACTTCCCTTTTTTACGTCCAGCAGCCCTATTCCTTTTGCGGCGGCGAGCACTGTTTCTAAGGAGAAGCAGGACTTAGCTATGCAGCAGCCAAGGCTTTTCAACCACAGTGATGCAGCCACTGGTCAACCGGATCAAAACCATAAACCCGAACAACACTGATTCATTCCGATCTCTAATGCCTTTTCTTTCTGCCCCCACTCAGACTCCATGCGCTAACCTTGCCATCTTTTTTGTTATCCAATATGCTTTCTTTTGTTGATTTAGTCCGTCATGTTTGAATATACCCCCTGAGTTGTACTGAGTTTGTTAGTTTGGGTCTTAACCAGCGTTTTCTCTTCAATTGTGATGCTAAAGATACCGCTCATAAGAATGATTGAATTCAATGATTATCTTCTTAGCGTATTATTTATCAAGTCAAGTATCTGTGAATCACCACCATCTGCCTGATGGAGAAGATTGGGTTTGCTTATCTCCGATCTCCGGATCAGATAATCAGCGCCACAGCCACACGCGATGCTGCGCCTCATCTAGTCGTGCGGATAGTGCTGACTCAGGCACTTCTCTCCGCATGTTAGTTACCAGTGGCTTCTAGCGTCATCTCCTGCTGCGCATTATTCATCCTTTCTCTCTTTACTCAGATAAATCAAGACGCTCTCTTTGTATTTTTGTCTTTTCCGTTCGTTTGTCCTGTCCTGAAAGTGACTCACCCACCATGTCACCCATAAGCGTCTCCAAGGGCCGAACACCCAGCCCGAACGCCCAAGAATCCTTCACGCAAATGGCCGATAAGGACCTAGAGTCCATCGGCCGACACTGCCAATTCGAATACTGCCACCAACTCGACTTCCTCCCTTTCCGCTGTGAATCCTGCCGCGGAACCTTCTGCCTCGACCACCGCACCGAAACCGCCCACCACTGCCCCAAAGCCGGCGAATGGGCCCGCCGCCGCAACGGCACCCAGACCTCCAGCACCACAAGCCTCCCCACCCAGAAACCCACAATCTACAACTCAGACCAATGCGCGCATATCGACTGCAAGACGCTCATCAACACGCTGAAAGACCCCGGCGTGCGCTGCCCAAACTGCAATAGACAGTATTGTCTGCGCCACCGGCTGCGGGAGGAGCACGAGTGCGCGAAGATCGCGCCGCGGGGGGCCGGCACCCAGGGCCCAAGCAACGCCGAGACGATCCGGTCGATGTTCGCGCGGGTGCGCACCTGGGGAAAGGACAAGGGGCAGGCGCTGGCGCCGAAGCCCAAGGCCAATAGCGCGGCGGCGCGGATGTCGGAGCTGAATGCGCTCAAGAAGGCGGCTAAGGGCGATGCGGCGGTCCCGGCGGACAAGCGGCTGTATCTTCATGTGGTTGGGACGGCGGATGCGCAGGCGCAAAAGGCGGAGCCGCCGGCTGGGGATTTTTGGTTTGATTCGAGGTGGAAGGTTGGGCGGGTGCTGGATGATGCGGCGCGGAGGCTGCGGATTGAGAATGTGAATAATCGGGCTGGGGAGGAGGAGCGGTTGCGGATCTTCCATGTGGATTCGGGGGAGTTTTTGGAGTTTTCCGAGACGATTGGGGGCGGGAAGGTGAAGCAGGGTCATTCTATCGTTTTGTTGAGGGGTGCGGGAGATGTTCTGGGGAAGTCGTGACGTTCTTAATCTCTGTATATTCTGCCATCTGCAACTGCATATTTAGCATATGATACACCAAGAGCGTTTTGTTTTTGGATACCTTTTTACATATCTCCCTGAGCTCGGCTCCGGCGTATTGGAGTCGTCCTTAACGTCATGCACAGACGGATCTCTATTCAGATCAAGAATCTAAACTCTATAAGAGATACTGGTATCAAACACTGTAAAGAAAATCTGCGAGATCAAACGCTCATGTTCATCTTGATAGCCTTGTGAGGCTGGTACCCGATGACCTCAAACTCCTCCTCCTTCCAACCATCCACAACCCCACTGCCGCGATCATCACGCTTGATGCGCAGCTCCGGGAACTCAGTAGGCTCCCGCTTAAGCTGCTCATTCAGCGCGTCGACATGGTCCAGATACACATGCGCATCACCCATGGTATGAATCAGCGTGCCCGGGTTCAGATCCGTCGCATGGGCCAGTATATGCGTCAGCAGCGCATACGACGCAATATTAAACGGCACCCCAAGCCCCATATCGCACGACCGCTGGTACAGCAGACACGACAGACTGCCCTTCCCGTCCAGCCCATTCGGATACGAGACATAAAACTGCGCAAACATATGACAGGGCGGGAGCGCCATCTTCTTCAGATCAGCCGGGTTCCACGCACTCATGATAATGCGCCGGTCAAAGGGCGTTTCCTTCAGCTTGCGCACGACCTCAGCCAGCTGGTCGACGCCTTGGCCTGTGTAGTCTGTCTTCGCGTCGACGTACTCCGCCCCGAAATGCCGCCATTGGAACCCGTACACGGGGCCCAGATCGCCGACCTCGCGGTGTCCGAGCCCGACTTTGTCTAGGAATTCGCGGCTCCCGTTCCCGTCCCAGATTTTGATGCCTGCTTCTGAGAGCGGGATGGAAGAGGTACATCCGGAGATGAACCAGAGGAGCTCAGCGATGACGGCGCGCAGGAAAACGCGTTTGGTGGTGAGGAGGGGGAGCACGGGGATCGGATCCGAGGAGGGTGTAGCACCAGGCTTGGAGAGCGAGAAGCGCAGCTGCGGTGGTGCGAAGATCGAGCGAGTGCCGGTGCCTGTGCGGTCGGGACGATGCTCGCCTTCGGCGAGGATGGTGCGGATGAGATTCAGGTACTGATGTTCCTCGTGTGCGGGGTTGTGAGGAGGGTTCGGTGTGACGGATTGGCTGGGGGTATCTTGCGGCGTCACGAGAGCCGGTGACATGATGCTTGCTTGCTCTTTGGCTTGGATTGTCATGGTGATTGAGATGCTTCGTTGTCGACATTGCTTGCGGCGGACTTTTTGGATAACGCGTGAACGCGACGCGCGAGATCACGTGATGATAAGCAGACCATCGGGCTACAATTACATTAGGTTCCCAAATTGGCAATATGTCCAGCAGTTCTACCGGGTGTCGAATGACCTTGACACCCGTCTTAAGATTATGTGGTATGGAAAAGGATGCTCTATCAGCATGCTAGTCTGCCAGCAGATCAACTCCAACACCACGCAGCGCAGTGACAGCCCACTCCGGGAATTTCGCTTTATCCCCATACAACTTGTCGAAAAACTCGCGCAGAAATGCTGGATATCGATCTTCCAGAATGGCCTGGCGAGCAGATCCCATTAAAGAAAGCAAATAGTGAACATTATGAATGGTGAGACTGTCGAGAAATTAGCACTAGCATCCCTCTCGGATGTGAAGGGAGGTCTCACAGATGAGCTCCAACCGTCTCTTTGGCAGCCAGGTGGTGGAGATACGCTCGCGTAATCCCCAAGCCGCCTTGTTCTCTGGGCCGGCAACAAGAACAGCTGCACCCTTCCTGTACAGGTCGGAAGTCCTCGGCAAATGCCTTATTGCGTAGGTTCATCGTGCCGGAAGGAACCACAGCATTTCCGAATCGCTATCAACGGTCAGTCGGAACTTGAGTTTCAAACGACTCGGCGGGGTTTCCTTACGGCTGTTCTTGTCGGCCACACACAATCAAACATGTCCGCACCGAGGGCAACTGCTACAACCAGGTCTTCGGGATACCCCTAAGCGCGTCAATAAAGAGAGACTGCTCTCCGGGGGAAAGCTATACTTACCACTCCCATCACGTATCTGGGCTTGTGCTCTGGAAGGAGTCCAGTACACGTATCCACCCTATAGCTGTCAGCCAAACATAGTCAGAACCGCAATTATGCCACCACATACACTTTACAAAACTCCTCCTTTGCTTCACCACCTGATAGGCCTCCAATGGCAATACCCGGTGTATCTCGCGCAACCATCTCAGCGCAACACTGCCTCCGTAGCTCTAGGTCTAGACCGCCTTGAATGATACAGAAAAGGTTCTGTCTCTCGGGATACTTGTGCGCATCGATACAGCGGTCTAGCCACCGAACGGATCTTTCCATAGCCTCGTGGATTCTGGCATGATCAGGAGAGGTAGTTGCGATGACGTCGTCCAGCTGCATGATGATATCCGAGCCTATCGAGTTTTGTAACGAAATCGAATGTTCTGGTGTGAGTAGCCTAGAAAGACCCCTGATCAGTGGAATTCGTTGAGACTCGAATCGGCAAGGAGACACACATCGGGGTTCCATCGTGAGGACTGAGGAATCGGACACCTTCCTCGGTGACCTTTGCGAGCTTCAGTAGAGAAACCATCTGGAAACTATATTGCAGACGTCAGTGTCAGGCCGAAAAAAAGATAGACATAGCTCACCCGCCGCTATCTGTCAGGATATTCCGATCCCAACCTTGCAGCTTATGCGCCCCGCCCACTTCATCTAGAACCTCCTGCCCCGGTTTCAGGCCCAGATGGTATGTATTATTCAAGCACAGCATGCAGCCTGTCTGCTTCAGCTGGTCATAAGTGAGTCCCTTGAGGGACGCCTGTGTCGCAACCGGCATGAAGATGGGAAGTGGAACGGAGCCATGAGGGAGATGGAGGGTGCTAGCACGCGCTTTGGTTGTCTATGTATGGTTACCTGATTAGATCAGAATCAAAAGGAAGTTAATGGATAAGGAGAACATACTGAGCACTCTTTATGCAGATCGAAAGTCAATGCGGACGGCATCTTTCTGCGCGGAGGGGTAGCTTCTGTCGACATGTTTGCAATCTGAGAGGCGCGTAGGGCTGGATTGGAGTATAATTTTGACACAGCACGACCGTTTATACCTCTTAAAATGCTATGATAGAAAAGAGTGCTCGAATAATATGCATGACATTTCATTGAGACAGAAAGGGTAGACAATTGACGCACACGAGCAGCAAAATCACGGTTCAATCATTATCGATAGATAAAGGTTGGCGCTAACCCAACTGGGTAAAATTCGAAGCTTTTCCCATGACCAATCAGGTTGATCATTGTTTTCTTCTTCTCACATACCTCTCTCTATTCCAGACATTCAAGTGATTGAAACCATGGCGAACCAAATCATCCTCTCAGAGTGAGAATTGGGAAACTGAAGACAAAGCGACTGAGAGTTGTCTTTAGAGATCGAAGCTGTGTACCTCAAAGAATCTTGAAAAAGGACGTCTGAAGCGGACCAGTTGACGACACACTACAAGCGAATTGAGCCAGTACCAAGGGCGATAATCTGCAGACTTCATTTTGATCCCCTGCGCTGCAAGGAGGGCAAGTCGAGATTGCAGGAGTACCATTCGCGGCCCAACTCAAGTATCACATCGCTGCAAGTGCTAGGCTGGATACTGAATAATGTCCCTTGTATCAATGGCAGTGCCGATCTAATGCCTTTTCCGTCATTATAGCAACCAATCACTGCCACCGTACTACGTGCCTAAAAGGCATGGTTAACCATCTTTGGTCATAACCGTCGGAGGTTCACCGACATCATGGACCCCATTGTCTCCAGAACGGGGTTACCCCAGTCTGCGAAACTCGCTTACTTGTGCGGGGGCCTCCAACAGGGTCCGCCAGACCCAACCCTATAAATATGCTCAAAGAGGAATTGCTTCTCAAAAGCTTGTTCTTTTCACCCGTGGCTCCATAGTTGTCTTCCTCCGCGAAAATGAACGAGTCGAAACCCCACCACAGCGTGGAAGATGCTCGCGATGTTGAGATTGCATCTGATGTATGCGGAGTGAAAGAAGAATTCCAATTGTACCTGACTGCTAACTGTGAATCACAAGGACATCGACGAGCAGCGATTCGATGCACCATACCGCAGTCCTCAGGAGAAAGCACTGGTCTGGAAACAAGACTTGCGCATTGTCCCTCTATGCGCAGCGATCTATCTTCTCTGCTATCTAGATCGATCTAACATTGGTAAGCATGGATTCGACTCTTGTTGGGCGAGTCCTCATCTTGTTTGGCGTAGGAAATGCAAAGATCCTCAACCAGGATACGCACAATGACCTCCTGACTGAGACTAAGATGACGTCGTATCAATACACGTGGGTTTTGTCCGAATAGTTGACGCTGAAGCGTACTGACATTTGCTAGGATTGCGCTCATGGTGTTTCTCATTGCTTATGCGCTGTTTGAAGTTCCTTCAAATTACTTTTTGAAGAAGTTTAGGCCGAGTGTATGCATAAGAATCTTGTCTTCGAAATCAGAAACTTATGAAATCTAGAGATGGATCGCGTTTCTGATGTTGTCATGGGGTGCATGCACAATGGGCTTGGGAGGAAGCCATAACTTTTCTCAGGTCACTGGCATCCGTTTCTTGCTAGGAGGTATACACTGTCTCAAGACCAAGACCTGAGTGTAAGAAATGCCTGACACCCGTTAGTAATGGAAGCAGGACTCTTCCCTGGCCTGGTCTACTACCTGACTTTCTGGTATCGACACTCCGAGCGCTCCATACGCGTTGCATTGATCCTCGCATCCGCCACCTTAGCCGGCGCCTTTGGCGGTGCAATCGCCTACGGCGTTGGCCACATGAATCAGGTCCATGGACTATCAGCATGGCGATGGCTATTCATCATCGAGGGCGCACCCTCGTGCGCTTCAGCCCTTCTAGTCTGGTTCTTTCTTCCCGATTATCCCGAATCAGCTCGTTGGCTCACACAAGAAGAGAGAGACCTCGCCGCTCAACGGCTGCGAACGGAAGGCTCCAAAGGAGAAGCACAAGACATGACGTGGGGGGATGCTAAAGCCGTGCTAACAGATTGGCGTCTCTACGCTCACTATGCCGTCTGTTGCCTGTTCTCGGCCTACTGCTGTTCAGTGTTCCCCCAACTAATGCTTGAAATAGGTCTACTTCGGCATATCCGCCCCGTTTTCTAGCCTTTCTCTCTTTACGCCCGCTATCACTAGCGGGCTCGGGTATACAAACCTACACGCACAGCTCATGACAGTGCCCCCATGGGCGGTCGCCTATGTCGTGACAACAGCCGCAGCGTGGTCCGCAGATCATTTCAACAGGTACAAGTCCGCGCCTCATTACCTGCCTCGCAACACACACTGACAATTTACTTATAGCCGTGGCCTCCATTCCGCCCTCTTCTCCTTCATCGGCGCCATGGGCTTCCTAGCATCCGCCGTCCTCCCACCAGACGCTTACTTAGTACTTCCCCCCCGGCCCCCGGCC
>JACBAD010001822.1:0-27395 GCA_014281905.1 Aspergillus hiratsukae | reverse complement strand
GTTCAACATTCAAAGATATAGTATAAAGCAACTGGTGAGGTCCTGCTGGTCAGAGATTAATATAAATAAATTGTACTAATCATAATCCATCTGCCGGTTTCTACAAAGCATTTTGATGTATTTAGCGCATTATTCTCCAGGAAACCAGGGGTCTGCAAGACTCCTAGCAGGCGTTCCACATGACTCTCAAGCAAACTTCCAAGTATATAGATATATACTACCTAAGTTTAACTATATAATCTACCCCTACCTCGAGTATATGAGGGATGGTCAGGAAGGCCTATATGGGAATTCCAGAGGCAGGGAGCCGTCTGAAGAGGGAGAACTGGTCCGGGCTGGGCTCAGCGATCCAGCCTCCGGCAGCTGGCCAAAGAAGGCAAAGTAGAAACATCGTCTCACAAAAAACGTAGTGACTTTTCTATCGAGCGGTACATTGTCGGCATGCAATTCGTCGAGGAAGACTAATTGAGAATCCTGTCTCTGAGCGTTTCGGCGGGGGAGTCCATACCGCTCATTGAGTTTCACCTCTCTGGCTATAGCCGCTTCAGGGGAAGTTGGGTGATCCAGGGAAACCGCCTCCGAGAAACAGTCACAGATTCGAGTCACAAGAGACTCAAATATATCTTCCGGGTATTGGTAATGGTCCAGTTTTCGGGCTTTAGCTTTGATTGACATAAGTATGACGAAGATGTGCCCTTGTAGTACCATATCACCGTGACCTATATCCGGTTTGTGGGGATAAATCAGCGTTGTCGATTGGCAATCTGGAAACCTTCTTGGCTTGCCACAATGGATGCGGGGAATTCTTGCTGTACAGTATTGCTGCCCTTCCTAAAACATGTCATTGCTATTATAATTCATAGGTTTATGAATTTATATGACTGGTTTTTTGGACAAACAGCACGTCATGCTAGGATCATTCCGCGAAGCAGCATATAGGAATAATATATAAAGTAACTGTCTACTTGGATCCAAGAGCTAGTGTTCACTGTATTAAACTATCACTTAATAAAGGATACTCATTGTCAATTCTCCTGTCAATATAATGCCTTCGAAACCAGTTGCCTCTCCCCCTCTTCAGCCTAAGAAAGTGCACGGCACAACCCGCGATGACGAGCCAATTGACGACTATGAGAATGCCATTCGCTCAAAGCAGCAGGAAGAACAGGACTCACATCAAGCATCAGACACGGGCAATATTGCTGCAGCACGTCGTGTCGATGCTCCAGGAGGACCACATGAACGGCATATCGGGAACACGGGCTCTCGGAACCGATCGACCTCTGGGCATTGATTTGCTTGTCTGACACCTTGACGCCACAAAATGTACAATACATTCAGTTCTATTGGCTTGGACTTTGAACGGAATGAGAAGGAATGGTTTCCTCTCGCCAGCAAGGGGCTGCTGTAAGGTGCTTTTGTATATTATGTTACAGTTCTAATACATTCTTGCAACTGAGGCATTGAAGACCGTCCATGCGGTCGCCCTGATGACTGAAGGATCCTATTCCCTGCTTCGCTGGCTTAAAAAAAATGGTTAAGACAGCCTTGAGAGCATCCCGCTTGCAATTCAGTTGTACACTGAGGCAACAAGCAGCCAAAATGTATGATGTGGTTGCAAAAGGTACCTAGGAAAGCCTAAAATACTCTAGATCCTTTCTCTAATGAAAAGGTGGATATGGAAGTTGATGTTCCCCTTTTACCTCCAGCCAGGGTACCATTGGACAAATTCACAATAGGGTAACCCGCCAAGGAGTTCCTCAAGAGTGGCTACTTTTGTGTCCCTGGAAATTATATTGGTTTCCCCGCGATCTTTGATTTAGGATCATCTATACCACATCCGCCATGGCAGGGATGCTAATGGGAGAAACAGACTCTGCGCTATTCAAAGCGCTGATTGACTATGGGACGCTAGTGAGGGCCAAAGGCATCGGTCAGGCCCGTGGTGATGAGTGGCTTTTCTTTGAAATGATGCACTCACTTGAAAAGATGCACTCACATCACTCGTCAGTACCTTCCGTATGCCTCTCATCTTCAAAGGCACATTCCATAGGTAAGGTAGCGGCATCCGGAGCAGCTTCCGTCCAATGAGCCTCGGTCCTCGCTCGGTGAAGAGCCTATAATGTACGGGTCATACTGCTGCCAGTCGCAAAAATTAGGCGTTGGGTCCTAACTCATTAGATAAACCCTCAAGCCCCCATCGCTCCTTTTCGTGGGTTGCTTTTTGGAGCGTGGTCGGCGGTGGGACGGTGGTTGGGACTTGATGTTTTGAGCAGCGCAGAGCTGCGATCCCCAGCTATGGTTGGGTTCAACTTCAACTACTCCATCAAGCGGAGGTACTCGGTGTTGGTAGAAACCATATGCCTACGTAATGGCCTCTCCGTCTGCTGTTGGAATAGCTGCAGTTGAATACCGTGTCGTACAGTGGGTGTGATGAGTTTGACTGCATTCTGCCAATCTCTCTTATTGTCCTCAGTAGAGCGTTCACCAAATGTCAGACATCCTGACTCAATTACCCAGGGTGCTGGATTCCTTCCATGGTGGGTAATAAGACGCGGTCACACCACTAGATCTTCCGTTTTGGTATTTTAGTAATCGGGTGCCTATGGAGGACGCACAAGGATGGCTTTCAATCATCTTCATGTCCATCCTGACTATTCAGCAGGCCAAAATTGGATTATTGCGGAATAGTCTGAGCTAGTTTGGCAGCCATTGGTCCTGTCGTCATATCCTAGCTACAAGTTAGTTGGTACATGTTAGACTTCCTTTGTGCAGTTTTATCGTGTTCTTATTTGCTGGAACTGGAAGATATCATAAAACAATGCATTGATTTTCGGTTCGGTGTAGTGTGGCGAGTGTCCGCCAACAAAAGCAAGGAATTATGAATGTATGACTTGGCACAGCATATGCCAGGACATTTTCCCTTTCTCAGCCCAGTACGGCAATAGCACCATAGTCCATAGGTAATGGATGGCTTCGATACGCAATGAAGAGGTAGTGACTTAGATGTTTAGTATGGTGGACGTCATTTTAAAGGAAAGTGTATGTTCTATAGCTAACTTTACGGTTGCCACAGCCAGAACGCTAATATTGAGTCCAAATGTAGTGTCCATGGCCATGAACCTCCAGAGTCCGGATACTGATACTAAAATAATACTAATCATCATCTACCGATGCTAGCGGCTTGGCAATCGGCGATCTATAAATCAGGTTGAGCTTATTTGAACCGAGTCAATCAACCACCGTTTCTATTTTTGTGTACAACAACCACTTGCACTGAGAATAAAACAGGCTCCTTCATCCACTTACCTTTCACCACCAAGTTCTTGATCTGATGATATTAGCTTTGCCAAGCGTAATGCCTTGCTTGGCGAAATTTCCGCCTGCCCTCAACCAGCCTCAACAGCCTCAACAGCAACGGACGACGAGGCGTGTTCAGCGGCCTAGAATGGTCTTCAGGAGTCAAGGCACTGGAATCTACGGTCTAGACATGCTTGGCTGAGACACAGTAGTGTGACAAGCTTCATCGTCATAGAGCTCTACTACGCATCTTGGCAAAGGTATTAAGTACTTAAAGACCCAGATTGACCGATCAGTAGCAACCTAAACCGTCGACCATCAACATCGAAAGGTAAACAAGTCTATACTACATTTGTTCATCAACTCAAACATGAAGTCGCCACTCTACATTCTCACTGTTCTACTCCCCCTTGCTCTTGCCATACCAGCCCCAGAAGCTGACGTTGGCGCTGGATCGCTCGTGGAAAGAGGCGACCCCAACGGCAACAACAACGGCAACAACAACGGCCACGGCCACGGCAATCCCAACAACGGCCACGGCAACAACAATGGCCACGGCAACGGCAACAACTGGGATAGATGTCGCAAGAACTCGCCGATTGATTACTATCAATTTCCTTGCGACGGAAGTACCAAGAAGGGAACCTATGATCGTAATAAGCACGTCGACTATGATTGCAAATACAAGTGAGAGCTTTCTATTCTCTTGATGTGGATATCTCTGCTAAACATAGCAGCAACTGGTACAAGACTGGAGATAATGTCTGGGTGAAGTCAAGCGACAGGCCCCATGGCTGCAGTATGTCTCTTCTACCAGAAGGATGTCTCATTACATATTGACAATGCAATAGACAAAGGCGACCGCCAATGCCACTTTTAATATTGGAGCCTATCTGTAGGATGCAAGGCTGGAAAAATACTTCCCTGTTCTTCTAAGACTTTGGAAGCTGACCCTCATTTCTATTGCTTTTAATATTGAAGCCTATCCATAGGATCCAAGGCTGGAAAAATACTTCCCTGTCCTTCTAAGAATTTGGAAGCTGACCCTCATTTGTTTCTGAAATATGCAAGACATTCTCTCAAAAGTTATTTTGTATTTTCAAGCAGGATTTGTGTGAGTCTACATCAGACTGGAATACTTGACAATCACTATGAGTTGGCTTCGAATAATTTACTGAACTCAGCTAATATGATCATCTGTTCCCTGATTACAAATACATTCCATTTTGCTTCTATAACAAAATAAGTGTTAAAGTTGATCATATATTACAGATTGAATTACAGTAAGGTCATATCTTGGTCTGTGAACTACAGGAGTGGATGGCCTGTGGGGTCAAACAATCTCATTGTTCATTGTCCTTCTGAATTTGAAGACAAAGATTATAGAATAAAGTGTGAAACAAGTTTAGTAGCCTCAAAGCATTTTTATTTAAGCCTCCATGATCTGACTGCCAGAAACCTGTTTAAAGTGATCCACAGAAACTATAAATTTGAATAAAATAGACTGTTAGGCACTAATAATGTCAATGCTGCTCTAAGCCCCTAGCTTTGCCTATAGTGATATAACAGTTCAGCCATACACTGAGCATTTCTTCTCAATAAAGTATAACTAAACTAACACTTTTCTTCTAGTCTATCTAGGAGTAGATGCTAGAAAGTAAATACTACTAGTAACTATGGTAACAGCAGTATCTTCTATCCATGCAAAGCAGCTATACATCCTCAGTATCCAATTCATTGCTGAATCCTATGTAAACTTGACCCTCTGCTGGAGACATCCTAATGATCTTGCAGTATTTCAAAATGATCCATAGGCAATGTTGTTAAGTATAGTGAAGTGGCATACTGCTATGTAATACTTAACCCTTGATTCTACCATTCGCTTCGTGGAATGTGATGGATGGTGAGAGACTAGGGTATAAAGCAGTCACCTAATGCATTATGGAAGAATCAAGGAATTATAGTGGTGAGGTCATATAAGCGACATGCCCATCAAAACCCAACGTCTAGTCTCTAGGAGTCTAGGCCAATTATAGGATCTACCACAGCGGCGTGGTGTCCCAGGACAGGGAAGGGAACAGTGTACGGAATCTGGGGAAGTCAATGAGGCCCCGAACCGAACCTGGCGGGCACTTCCCGCCAATAGTACGATGGCTTACGACCTAGGTAGGAATAAGCATCAAAATAAAGTTTACAATATATTTGTTCCATGCTGCGTGATTGGCTAATATGGATTTATGTTTAAGAAGCCAAGTCATGATGTAATACTAGAATCTCAAATTTTATTGTCTCTCAACCTCATGACCTCGTTTCTGTGATCTGATGTGTATCTCAAATTAGTTATAGTTGTTGCACTATCCATACGCTCGCCGGATACTTATGGTCAAGGGCAGTGATCTCCTGTAATCAAGTCACCATGCCTTCGAACCAGAACACCCGCCTAGTATTCATTAGAAAAGTTCTGCTGGGGATTATTTGGATCTTGACATTTGTTCATGTCACATATTGCGCAAATTGGACGTCCTTCCAGTCTGTCAGTGAAGCTACCATTTGGATGCCAGAGACTTGCTGACTATGATTCGATCGCATAAGCGGCCGGATATCCGTGCCCCGGTTTTCAATATCAGCATAAAGAATGATAGTCTCCTTAGCCCAGGCTATCTATTCGTCGCTCCCTGGGGCGTAGATATGCCAGGGCCCTATATCTATGATACTTCTGGTGTTTGTGCATACCCTGCTCAGATATCTCAACAGCTCTGACGCGTCCAGAACCTTGTATGGAGCGGGGCTAATAGCTCTGCCACTGAGATTTCTCACGACCTTCACGTTTGCCCTTATAACGGATCAGACCACCTCTGCTATTACAAAGGGATTCAAACCGGGGGATATGCAGGGGGTAACCATACAATCTTGGACAGCACTTACAAACCAGTAGCCACAGTGCAAAGCGGAAACGGGATGCTTCCGAGCGATTTACATGAAATGAGAGTCGTTGATGGAAAGACATTACTCATAACAATATACCAAACGGGGCCTTACGACCTTGAAGCATATGGCATATATCCTGAAATGGGTTGGGTCATGGACGGCGTCTTCCAAGAGGTTGATATAGAGACAGGGGAGGTCGTATTTGAATGGAAATCGCTTGACCACGTTCCCCTTTCGGCTACCCTCACCCCTCTCCGGTTAGACGTGCGGGTTGGTGATGGCTTGACTAAAGATACTGCTTGGGATTATTTTCATATTAATTCCGTCGATAAGAATCCCCAAGGCGACTACCTCGTGTCTGCAAGACATACCAGCTGCATATACAAGATTTCCGGCACGGACGGGTCCATTATCTGGCAACTGGGCGGCACTCAGTCTTCTTTCCAACTGGCGAATTACAATTTCTCCTATCAGCATGACGCTCGCTTTCGAGAGGAAAATGAGACAACGACAGTTCTCTCTCTTTTTGATAATGGAAGCAACCGGCATCAAAACACGTCATCCACTTCGTCAGGGATGATCGTCTCTATCGACCACAGTACGAACACCTCCACATTGGTCAGACAATACTACGCCCCGGGCGACGGTCTACTCTCGCCAAGCCAGGGAAACGCCCAAGTATTGCCAAACAGGAACGTCCTGATCGGATGGGGTAGCAAACCTTCCATCTCGGAACATACCGAGGACGGCACTGCAATATTCTTCGCTACATTAGCATCCCCAGACTCTCAGAATTACCGTGCATTTAAATGCAATTGGACTGCAAAACCAAACGACACTCCTGCTCTTCGGGCATACAGTGCATCCACAAACTCACCAACCACCTTTTGGGTAAGCTGGAATGGAGCCACGGATGTTGACGGTTGGAGAATCCATGCTACAACCCCTGCGTCGGATGAATTTATGCCTTTGAATGTAATACATAGCCAAGGCTTTCAGACTACGTTTGTTAGCACCAGCTACCATCCTCGGTCTTTTGCAGAGGGTATTGCTGCGGATTGGTCGAGTTGGGCAAATTCGTCGGTTGTGGATACATCTTCGAGCTTACCATAGATTATGGTCGAGTGAGGTTCGGGTATCACTCAAACCACGTATTGTTATCCTAAGACATCTGTTATATATGCGCATATAGTATTAATTGGCATAGAATGCATGGATTGCAAATATGGATAGCTTCGCACTCATCCAAGATCGTACATGGGATGATGTTGCTCCTGAAAATCTGAACATGCGAATTCTCCGAACTATTAACAGTTATGGCATATCTAGGCTTGATATTTTCTCTCAAAATATTGCCCTTACATAGGTTATAGGAAAGTTAAAACACTATCAAATAGAGCACAGCACGGAATTCAAGCAGATATGTCCCCTTCGACGGCCGCCACACCTGTTTTGTAATGAAGGCATACATGGCTCTCAAGCTAGGATATAAGCACAGCTGCAAAAACAGACAGGAGCATGACGATACTCAGGGACGACCAAGCCTGAAATCTTGATCCGTCACTTGCCGGGGAGGGGCTGGGACTCGAAGTCGAAGTCGCAGTGGACGTCGGAGTCGAAGTCGAACTGGTTGTAGCACTGGTTGTAGCACTGGTGCTTGCATTGCTTGGTTGTCCCAATGTGCCACCAGCAACCGCAGCAGGAACCGTAGTATCTTCTGCATTCTGTGCTGCCGACTTGAATGCATCGAGCGTATCTGGGCCATTGCTTCTGAAGATACACAGTCAGAACATGCGTGTATTTCCGGCGTGTTATACTCACGGTGGATTGATGACCCCGACCATGCCGGCCTCGCAATGTCCGATTTGGCCGCAGTAGTACCAGAGAGGGTTGGTATCGTTCACAGTCAATGTGAAGACCTCGGACTGTTGGGATTGCGGGATTAGTACAATGCTTCCTCAGGGACCTGGTAGAGACCCACCGATTCTCCATTTGTGGCTGGAACGAACCCGCTGAAGAAGCTCGATTGGCTGAGAGGGTGGCACGGGTTTGAAAAGGCAGCCTGGGCGACTGAATGGTTGCCTGCGAAGAAGTGGAACTCGACTTTGCTTCCTGGGGAGACGGAGAGAGTATCTGGACTAAATGTGAGACCATTCTCCCCTACGTCAACAGTGTGGACAGCACTCGTAGCTGAGGTCGAGGTTGAAGTTGAAATTGAAGTTGAAGTAGTAGACGATGTGCTCGATGGTGTCTCAGTGTTACTGGTCTGGGGTCCGTATTGTTGGGCATAAATGAGAGGCAGCCAAGAGATGGCAAGGATGAGATTCAGAGCGCCAGCCATTGTTTGTATGCACTATTCAACTTTAGTAGGTGGTTCTACATCTACGAATATGGGTCCCCGCGCTGATTTATAACTTTGCAGGAAATAGTACTAGCTGTCCCATAGGTAGTAAGCTCTCTAAGAGTACGTGTGAATACATGGCAGTTGCATCATGACTGGCATGGTAGCCAAAGTAGGAGTTTATCTGGATGGGGGGTATACGGATTGCTTCGCCACAAATGGCAGGACTCGGATCTCGGAACATAAGCACCGGCTGCAATCCATGGAAGGATGAATTAGACAGCGGGGGAATTCCAAATACTTTCGGGATGTACTGTATGACCTCCGCAGATCGACACACCCTCAGTGTAATAGGTTGGAATAAAAGGCGCAACGTCGTATAAAAGTAGGGCCACTTCGCCACAGTGGCGCTACCCCAAACTCAATCATAGTTGTTGTAGATACTTGTAATAGAATAGCTCTCTACATACTTTAATGGCACATTGCCTTTTCCATGGAACGATGTGTTCTCGCCGAGTCTATATCAGACCACCAACTGAAGCAACGGGAAGTAATCATCATCATATAACCAGTTGCTGTTTTAGGCTGTCTCTGATGTGTACTTAAGCTTTACGACAATACGATTATTCCACACGAGTCACGACCTCTGTTTAAAGTTTACGTGCGGAAAGTTTGCACTGCCTGCTCTGCGCCATATTCTGATGGGACTGAGCTTGATAGGCGATATCTGTTTTGCACGGAGTCTGTCCGGAGATGGAAGCTTTTGTTTGCGTAAACCAACGCACAGCCATCCAGTCCGAGACTCGAGGAGGCAGTACACAGCTGACATGTTCAAACTGCTTGCTGAATTGACGCAGACTGAGCACTCACTTTTGACTGCTCTTGTATTTGTCTATCCTTCTTCCACGATCACCTATCCTCGCAGATAGTCAATTGGATCTACTCCTATTCTGACACAATGCTCATCGTATACTGTCTATGTTGGTGGTTCCTGGCCGGATTCGACTACGCACTCGCTCAAGTACAGACTTTTACTGCCCCTGGGGAAAATGCAATAACATACAGCGTAAATGTCCCCAATTCCACTGCCGCCTCCGGCTCCAGGCCCATTTTCATTCAAATGCGATCCACCAAAGAAGTGCAATGGTTCGCATGGGGCCAAGGAGCTGTGATGCAAGGGGCCAACATCTTCGTCGTCTATGCGACTGAGAACAATATCACCATCTCGCCGAGGTTGGGGGTCGAGCACGTTATGCCTCTTTACAACCCGCAGGCTCGATTTACAGTACTCGATGGCAGTGGAATCAGCGATGGAACCATCACCGCGAATATACGGTGCGATAGCTGTATCACTTGGCCTGGGGGCCATGAGGATGTGACGAGCACGTCAAGCCCGTGGATATGGGCTGTGAAGCACGGTTCAATGCTGGATTCAGACAGTGTCTCGGCGAGCATCACCATCCATGATCTTTCAGGTGGTGCAACCGTCAACATGAAACAGGCAACCGGTGGCAGCTCGGAGAACCCATTTCTCGGGGGATCAACGACCTCAAATTCCAGCTCCGCGCAGGCCGTCCAGACAGTCAACTCAGAATCCGTCAGGAAGAAAAGAATCGCACACGCAGTCCTCATGATAGTCGCGTTTGTTCTCTTCTTCCCCCTCATTGCCCTTGGAGTCCCTCTCTTCCCGTCCTCCAGGACAGTCGTTATCCACGCTTGCCTGCAGCTCAGCACCCTTGCGCTGGTAATCGCGGGATTCGGCCTCGGCATCTCAATGGCCATAAGCCTGGACCTTGTGGGATCCTACCATCCGATCATTGGCATTGTCGTTGTTTCATGCCTAATCCTATTTCAGCCAGCTATGGGTCTCATCCAGCATCGGTATTTCCGCCGAACAGGGAAGAAGAGTGTTGCCTCCTATATACATCGATGGCTTGGTCGTACTTTAATCACGCTAGGAATCATCAATGCGGGACTGGGCTTTCGTCTCACGGGCATAGGGACTTCTGTAGCTCCTACTGGGGCTGTGATTGCCTACGGCGTGGTTGCTGGACTTGTCTGGGTTAGTTATGTGTTGATAGTCGGTTTCCTCTCTTACAGGCGTCAGTCACGATCTTGAAGTCTATCAATCCAACTGTGGTTTCGGCTTCATTTTTTGGATAGACTTCTATGGATGCTTTATAACGAACTGTCCATCATGCCTGCGTCGTATTGGTTGTTGAGATATAAGGAATAATCATCTCTGTTAGAGGTTGGTATGAAAGTGGTGCCCTCTGCGGAGAGGTACATATATGGTACCAACCTTCGACAACCAGCATGACCTCCTCTATTCTCTTAAGTGCTTTGATATTTGCTCCTCGAAGTCCAGCATCGACTGCTTGATACAGCCATGAGAGCTTCAAAGCCTTCAAGCGACTGGTGACTTCACGTGACTTGCAAGCATTTTGTAAGACTTGGGGGCTGGGGCCACGGCCTAATCTTTCCTCCACAACACATGCATCACCATCGTCGTCTCTCGGTTCTGAATTGATCCTATCCCTTAGTTTCCTGGACAATCGGATGTTCGTGTGATTGAGTGCTACCAATTTCTGGAAGGTAGGCATCAGAGCATTACATTTCAAGAAATATGCGCCGGCCCCCCTCCGCGCGTCTTTGGTGCTACATTCAAAGTATAACACCAGACCCGAAGCAACACTACCGCTCAATCTCGAAAGCTCCAATGTTATCATACGATCACTGTCCCAGCAGCATGAGCTCTTCTCAGACAGGTAAGTATGTCATCTCAGCGCGATTCAACGTATTACTCATCCTATCAGACTGGAATTCTAACGATGAACTCTTCAAATTCACGAGGGGCCGCTTTGTTGTAGACGAGGCAGAGAATCTTCGAAAGCGAGAGATCAGATTCGACCTGAACAGGCTCGCAAGTGTCGCGGCAGACTCGATCGGCGCCGCAAAATGCATTTCTATCAAGAAGTACCCCGACCGCATGTTCAACAAAGCATTCCTTATGACGATGGAAGATGGCCGAGAAGTCGTGGCCAAGGTGCCCAACCCGAATGCTGGCGTTCCACACTTCACTACGGCTAGTGAAGTGGCCACGATGGACTTCGTAAGGCCATTCTGAACTCACAACGCCGAGTCTTGCTAACATGGCCGGATTGGGAGGCCAGAAAAATTCTTAACACACCAGCGCCTCGTGTCTACGCATGGAACTCGCAAGCAAAATCGCACCCTGTTGGGGCTGAATTTATCATCATGGAAAAAACTCAGGGTGTTCCGCTGTCCCAAGTCTGGGACACAATGAAACCCCAGAAGCTCCAAGTGCTTCTTGCTATGACACGTCTCCAGAAGCACTGGCTGAGCGTTTCATTCTCGCATTACGGCAGCTTGTACTACGCGGGAGACGTCCAGCCACCAGCAGGTAACCACTACGTCAAGGATGGCAAGGCTGTCAGAGATTCGGAGTTTGCTATTGGCCCGGCTACAGGCCGGGATTGGTTTGATGCAGGCCGATCAGTTTTGGATATCGAGAAAGGGCCATGTACGTCGGCATTCGTATCATCTTCGTGCAGCCGCTGATAAGTAAGTTTGCAGGGGCTTCTCTAACGCAGTATCTGCAAGCAGTCGGGACGCGAGAGACGAAGGCAATCCAGTCTTTGGAACCCCCGAAACAGATTGCCTTGTTCTGCGGCCCAAAGCTCTACCGACCAAACACCGAAAAGAAGATTACTGCTTTAGCATGGTACCGAGAACTCGTCGGTGCCCTTATCCCGAAGGACACTGCCATCACCAAACCCTGCCTCTGGCATAATGATTTGCATGATGACAACGTCTTCGTAGACCCATCTAACCCCGAAAAGATCACGGGTATTATCGACTGGCAGTCTTCCCACATCTCGCCCCTCTTCAACCACAATCCCGATCCAGCCTTCCTCGACTGGGACGGCCTTGAGCCTGAGACGCTGGACCTAGCACCAAGGCTGAAACTCTCTGGACTTTCCCCAGAAGAGCGGTTTGCGGCTATACACGAGTATACTGTCAAAACGTGTTCATTGGATGGCGGAAACTCATGCATACGAAAAACCCAGAGCTATATCGAGTAGTCAAATTCCGAAAGACGGCAGCGTACGGGCTGATATTTCTCGCCCACCGCATGTTCGAATACGGCGAGGCGCACTTCCAATCGCTTCTAGTCGATCTAAAGGACACATGGGCGGACCTAACTGCCGTCAACAGCAATATGCCATTCCCCTTCGATCTTTCGGAAGCAGACATCGAGCGTATCAAACGGGATAGCGATGGTGCAGTGGCAGGAACCGAGCTTGTTGCGGAGGTCAAGGAGACACTGGGCGATTTGTGGCCGGATAAAGGCTTCATCGAGCACGAGCGATACGATGCATGCAAAGCTGCCCTTGACGAAGTCAAAAATCAGATATTGGAGCAATTGGCTGAAACCGAAGAGGAAAAGGCCGAGTACAACCGCTATTGGCCATTTGAATGATCTCTGTGGTATCGAGCAATGCATGATTAGAATGTACCGTCGTTATACTGATACAATATTCACCAAGTCGACCAGGCCCGCAAAGAACTCTCCAAATATAACCACATGCCGCATCCAACTCCTCCGACTGCTCAATTCCCAGATCATCCCTCACAATGCCCCAATACTGATCCGGCTCAACTCATGTGGCTAACATTGGGGCTCGTAGCACTGCATGACAAAGTAGCACGACTGCACAATGAAAGCAATCGCCATCATCAAGACGGCCAGCCGTCCATACTGGAGATCCCTGGTAAAACTAAAGTCTCCGCACACCGACGACGGCGGAGAGGATCGTCGCGCAACGTAGCATTCGATGCAGGCCAATCCACGCAATTTCAGGATAATGCAGGCGACATGGGATTTGAGCGCATGGGGCTCAATGTGGTGGAAGCGCAGACATTAGTTTTACCCTATGCTCCACTGCGAGTGTTTGAGCGGATTTGCGCATTTGATCTGCTTCTTGTTCTTGCTGCGGGGAACAAAACCAAAGGTGAAGGTACATGAAGGTGAAGGTACATGAACATTATCCCATGACAGCCTATTCCTCGGGATGTGCCAATCCTCGAGTAACTCTGCTCAGTCATGACACGCCCCATCCTGCCACCCTGACGAGAGCTGCGCATAGCGTCCCAAGAATAGTTCGCCCACTGCGATGCCTCCGATCACCACGCAGAAAACCCCCACATTGAACGTCATCACCGCCAGCATTCTAAACCGAGGTTAGCAATAGTTATTGACAGCTGGAAGGATGCTAAGCACTTACAACGTGTAGGCCACCAGGGCCCGGAGCCCCTCGAGTAGTGAGCTCGTTCCATCCCGTCGCCAGCTCCAGCTTCTGCTGACGCTCCACCAACGACGGTCTGTCAGGGGACCGTACAGCTCCTGGGTCGAGCTTGAGGCGAGGCCATCGCTCGTGCGTTCATGATCCAGCCCCAGGAACGGATCCGACGGGAAAGGCACCTCGTGGTCGGGGTCGGTTTCGGCAACCTCCATGTATCGAGGCAGTGGGCTCTCGCGGTCCTTGGGGATGGCATGTCGGCGTCGGCGCGCGGTGGGCCGCTGCAGCTTAGGCACTCCTTCTTCAGCCGGTTCGGTCTGCTTCACGTCGAGTTGGAACTGTAGCACGCCCAGGAAGCGGTTGAGCACCGCCAGGCCGAAGAGGAAGATTAATGTAAAGGCGTAGGAGGTTGTCGTGGTGGTCGTCCAACCGCGGAAGAAGAGTGTAATCTCGGTGCTGGTGTTGAAGACCGTTGACATGGTCATTCGCTTGCTGTGGTCGCTATAGTCCATCCCGACGACATTGCACAATTCGCGGCCCGCCACACTAGGACTGGCGACGCTGTCCTAGATATCGCATTCGGGGTTATTAGATTTATTAGATCACCTGCCGAGTCACCCACGCCTAATGATGATTTTACCACGAGGTCCTCTTGAACACTTGACCATTCCGGCCGGGATAGACGCACGCGCGGCAGTTTGAGCAGATTTTATGAAGACAGAGCATAACTGAACCCGATAGCATCATAAATCTTGCGAGCCCAATTGAAATACCATTTCCAATCATATCCGCTCACCATGCTCAGCCGCAGATCATATAAAACCTTGCCTCTAAGCTTGTACCCAACTTCAACCTTCCGGCTACTACGGCTCCGTTCGCTCGTTGCACTACTATTTCTCCTACACTCAGATGGCTGTCTAGACGCCTTTAATCGAGTGGTTTTATGACTCGGTCAGCGAACAGTTACAACTTGTGGACCTTTCCCTGACCCATTTAGGGAGAAATGCGCGCATATCCTTGCAATTGACTTAATATAGGACTGGATTATGCATAGATTGCTTCCAATGGATGAAGTTCCGCCATTACTTTCTGACCGCATCAAATTGCGCAGATTTGAGCATGTTACTAACCCCAACTAGTCGCATCCCGATGTGGCTGCACTTCGCTACTGCCCAATCGAGGGCTTGCCTGCTTGACGGCTATTTAGATAAGACGATTTGATTAACGATCCCCCTGTTGCTTTCTTTTCCGGACCTTCTACATCTTACATCGTCGCCGAGGAACATGTCTATAAGTTCGTCCACTTCTGTCTTGATTTCAATGCGACCGCAACCGTGGAACAATGGCCACAACCAGTGAAAAAGCCGTCAGTACCCGGACGACAGACAACATCGACGCCGCCTCCGACTCACTGAGTCTGACAGAAAAGAACGAGAGAGAAGTCATCGAGCATCCCGATCAAATCACCCAAGATGCCCAAATTGGAGTGCAAAAAGCAGAAGCCACGGCCCTAGTATGGTCAAAGACGGCGTTGTATGCCACATATGCCTGGTGAGTACAGCGTCCGACCTTCTGCCAGGAATACAGAGATGAAAGGTGAAAGCGATGCTAACGGATGCCTCTATAGGATCTGGGTGTGCTTCTTTATTCTCGCCCTGCAGTCATCCATCAGCAACAATATGATCTATTATGCTTATGCGGGCTTCTCATCCGCCCCCCAGATCTCCCAGGCTTATATCCTCTCGACTATCATCGGTGGAGTACTACAGCTGCCTATCGCAAAAACTCTCAACCTCTGGGGCCGTGCCGAGGGCTTTCTCCTGTTCGTCGGGGTGTTCATCCTCGGGATTATCGTGATCGCCTCTTGCAATGGACCCAATGGCTTCGCAGCCGGATACACGCTGTATTGGATTGGTTACACTGCTGTCAACTTCATCTTGGTCGTCTTTGTCGCCGATGCGTCCGGACTGCGAAATCGAGCATTTGCCTACGCATTTATTGGCACACCGTCCATCTGTACAGCCTTTGTCGGCCCCCTCGCTGCTCAGGCATTCTATACCCATTCCACGTGGCGATGGGCCTACGGCTGTTTCGCCATCATCATCTTCTTCACCTTTGTGCCTCTTGCGCTGGTTTTCAAGTTCTATCAGCGCAAGGCCGAGAACATGGGCGTTTTCGCCGGGAAACCAAGCGGCCGCACGCCTCTCCAGTCGTTCCTACATTACTTTCATGAGTTCGATCTCATCGGCGGCTTTCTCCTCATGGCTGCCTTTGTCCTGTTCCTCTTGCCCTTTAGCCTGGAGACCTACGGCTACAGCGGGTATTCCTCGGCAACCTTTATCAGCATGGTTATCATCGGTGTGCTGCTCTTCCCTGTATTTGCTATCTGGGAGAGATTCTTCGCCACGACCGCGTTCATCAAGTGGGAACTCTTCAAGAACAGGACTGTTCTCGGGGCCTGCATTTTGTCTGCAGTCATATTCTTCAACTATTATACCTGGGACCAGTACTACTACTACTATCTGCAGGTTGTCTATAACCTTAATACTGCCAACACGGGCTACATGGCACAAATATACAGCGTGGGATCGACCATCTGGGCCGTCCTCTTCGGTATCTGGATCCGCCAGACTAAACACTTCAAAAAGACCTGTCTGTATTTTGGCGCGCCACTGATGCTGCTAGGCGCAGGCCTCATGATCCACTTTCGCGGCACCGAGAGCAAGATCGGCTACCTGGTGATGTGCCAAATCTTCATCGCCTTTGGCGGGGGCACCCTCGTCATTGGGGACGAGATGGCCGTCATGGCGGCCGCCGACCGCGACGGCGTCCCCATGATGATCGCCATGATCAGTCTGGCTGCTAGTTTCGGCGGGGCTATTGGCTACGCTGTTGCTGTTGCCATCTACTCCAACACCTTTCCGCAGGCCCTGCTCCGCGCGCTTCCTGACGAGGCGAAAGCGGACTATTCAGCCATATATCTGGGTGGCTCCACTGCCCAGGTGATGTATCCGCCTGGCAGTGCGGTCAGAAATGCGATCCATCATGCGTGGACGGAGAGTCAGAAGTACGAGTGTATCACGGCCACTGTTATTGTTGTCCTTGCGTTCCCGGCCATCGCTATGTGGAAGGACTATAATGTCGATAGAAAACAGGTCAAGGGCACGGTCATCTAGTTGTCAAGTCTTGTTCAATCGTCTGTCTGCCCATGGCTACCTTAGAATAGATACTACCTGAATGAAACTTACCCTGGTACGCAACAGAACCTTGATCGCAGAAGCTTGCCACTCTCATCAGTCCGATCTTGGAGTGTTTGGGTTGAGAACGTGCCTCCTGAATACATTAACTCAGATAGTATGTGATCGTTGACTGGCAGCCCTATGGTCTGCTTACTCTGCGTGCGATGACGAAGACAGACAGTCAGTTGAACAGGGAAGTAGAAGAGGACCTTGGGCAGAGATCCTAACAGGCTGACCATATGGGGTGTATGATAGGACCGTGGCATGGATGTAAGCTAGCTAGGGCATGAGGCTGACTGAACTTGCTCACCCTGTAAGCCGCTTATGCATGTCTGTGTTAGCTTAGAATAACTTGCTCAAACTCACTCACTGGATACAAATAGTTCAATTTAGCTCTCTTAGCGCGCTGTCTCAGAGCCCTGTTCTCGGCTACTGTCGCTAGTGTTATCAGGAATATTGAACATGGCCAATGATGCAGTATAATGATGATGCCTTCCATGGTTGACATTCAGACGACGCCTCCTAATACCGTCTCTCTAAAACTCAACATATCCTATAGCAGCATCATCCTCCTCAACCAACCCTGCTTCGCTACAATCGCCGCATGAATCAACGACACCCCCGGGTCATCCACCCCATCAAACAAATGAAACGCCCCGGGCCAAACATGCAACTCACACGTCGACCCACACGACCACATCTTCATCGCAAATAACACCGCCGGATCCCGGAAAACCTCACACTCACCCACATCAATATACGCGGGGGGCAGGCCCCCCAAATCCTCTGCTCGCCCCGGCGCCTGGTAGCCCGTAACCCCATCACTCCCCCTCTCCATCCCCAGAACATGCCCCCACGCCATCCGATTCGAGACGCCGCACCACGGACTCCCGTACTCGAATTGCCGGTCCGAGACGCTCTCGCATCGATCGTCCAGCATGGGGGATAGAAGCATCTGCGCCTTGATGCGGAGGGCTGGCAGTTTCCTATCCCGCGCCATGAGGCAGATAGACGCTGCTAGCGCTGCGCCGCCGGATACGCCGCAGACTATGATTCCAGCGGGGTCAATACCGAGACTCGCGGCGTTGGTAGATATCCAGACTAGTCCGGCGTAGCAGTCCTCTGCGGCGCCGGGGGCGCGAGTCTCTGGCGCGAGGCGATACTCGATTGACACGATGACGCACTCAATCCCGTCGAGGAGATGGAGGAGTTCGGGGAGGCCTGTGAACCGGGTGCCGGCGATCATGGCACCGCCGTGGAGGTGGTATAGCGCTGGTAGGGCAGGCGAAGTTGGTTCCTTGGGGCTGAAAACGGAGAGGATGATGTTGATGCTGTTGGCGTCAGGGCCGGGGATGGAGTGCTCTGTGTGCTTGAGGTGCGGTTGGCTTTTGAGGATGGTGGCGGCGTTGTAGATGAATGCTGTGTTTGTGTCTGTGTTGTCTCCGGATGAGACGCCGCGCATGAAGTTCAGGTCTATCTCTTCAGGGAGCAGGCAGGAATCCAGCATGGGGACGAGTGTGGGATTAATAGCTGGTCGCGGGATCTTGATTCTGGAATCGAGCTGGGCGGCTTTGGAATAGGGGAAGGGGTATGTTGGTGATTCTTTAGCCATTTGAGCGAGTATCGACAGTTGAAAGAGGTGAGGATCTTGCACAGTGTTAGCTTGCACCCTTCAAGCGATCAAAGTATTTCTACTGCCTTCTGCACGCAGAGTAAATGCGGCATTGCGTGGATATCAGGCGTTAGATACATCATATGGGAGATGCGGATGACTTTCCACCGCATGAGCTGGGACATGCAGGGTCCCCCACGTTCCCCCAGCTTGCCAATAACTGCCCATCAGTCTAGATTCTCTGTTGTCCAGCCTGCACTATTCAAGACTGGGTACATGCACCATCTCACGTCAGCTCCGCCTATATGCAGCAGCTAGAGCCCGGTCAGGATGCCAGCCTCTCGAATCCCACATGCAACAGCAAGTCTAGTCAGAATTACTCAGAATTACGGAAGTTATACACAACACTGTGTTCAACGGTATTTTCTGTTGGCTAGCTGAGGAGGATAAGCCCTATCCCTATTGTCTCTGACCTAATATTGATACTTCTCAAAGTACTTCCTGACGCCTTGTCTGACGTTATCGATCAAACCATTCTCAACAACACCCTCCTGCCAGCTGAATCCAAGCGCCATAACTCCATTCCCACCAGTGACAACACTGGCGGTGACAGCAGCCCCAGGGACAGCAGAGCTCCGACTGAGCAGCACGTTCCCCACTTGCCAACGAGCATCCTCCGCGGTCTGGGAAGTAGTAGCCGGCGAGAACAGCCCAACATTCGTGACTTCAAAGGCTGCATCGCGAGGTTTTCCAAGCAAAGAATTGAAGACGACAGAGACATCAGGAATGGTATTAAAGACCGCAACTGACGTGTAAGGCTCGCCAGACGGCGAGACGTTGCCGAGATAGTCATTTATCGAGTTGGAGACGTGCTGAGCTCCGGACCAGACATCAACCACACTAGAATCCCGAGAGGTCTGATCGGCCCGTGTGAACTGCACTCGGGTGGCATCGAAATACGTTCCAATTGCATTATGCGCGACCTCGCGGGATAGCTTGAGCCATGGTCGTAAGCTGACTGGGATGATGCAGGTGAGAGCCTCCACGGTTGACGGTAGGTTCCGAAACAAGACCGTGGCGATGATGGACGACAGGGCGGACGTGACTGATAGTTTTCTCTCTTTGCATTCTTGGACGAAGGCTTTGGAGGCGCTTGGTGAGAGGTAAAAAGATGCCCAGCGGGACTTGCAAGGGACGTGGATAGTGCTACCCGTCCACTCTTTGAGGTTTGTTGTCGGAGGGGGAGGTGGGGTCGGGTTGATTGGCAGGGGATGCAATTCGTCAAGAGGTGGGAGAACCGAGGTGTTCCCATCCGGCATGATGATGTTCTCAGTCTCGTAGTCAGGCAAGGAAGAGGCAGAAGCAGCCTCTAGAGCGGTACGGAAGGCATTGTGGAAAGCTAGACCCGAGACTCCGTCGCCAATGGCATGGTGGTATATGAAGGAGGCGGTAAATTCATTTCCCCCAGAGCTTTGTAGAATAACCAGGCGCCAGAACGGCAAGGTGCCGTAGTCAGCCTTGAAGTCGGTGTTGTGCTGGTCCTCAAGGACTGCATCAAGTTCTTTGTCATCTCCTTCAGTACCAGCTGAAGGCTGAGATCGATTGATAAAGGTAATGGTCCGACTCAGATCGATGGAAGGAAGACAGGCAAAGTACGGATTAGGAGCGCCTTCATTCACCGGGATAGCGAATAATATGCGATGCTTACGGACCACATCTCCAGCCGCGGCGTGAATGAGACCACGCAGGTCGGTTACTGCTGGAGATGGAGACTCGGACCGTTTGTACTGGGCTGAGAGGCCGACATTGCTGAAGAAGCCGAGATGGTGGCAGGATGCTGAGACCTGCTCGAGTGCCCCTATGACACATCAGATACAGGCAATATTCCTAGATGAGGCAATACCTAATGGCCGCAACTTTTCCAGCTGATGTATGTCTGTCATCCTCCTGGGCGGGAGTGAAGCAAGCTTTGTTGTTCAGGTTGTTGTCAATAGCCGAAGCTGCGCAATACCGGCCGAGCTGAACTTGATATCAGGTTTGGGGGCCGGGAACAAGCCACTTAATAAGACGAGGCGAGATGGCCGATTATGACGACTGCCCGATGTTCAGCTCAACGGGAATCCTGTCAGCATCGGATCGGGCATATACGCAGTGCTAGTTCTCACGCCTACATGTCTGTCGGGGCTATTTGGCCTCGATTGTGGCAGGGCTGATAATTGCCTCAAATATGCTCCAATCCTGGACATTCACGTGCTGGTGCAACTCTTGCTCCACTGGCTCCACTCGTCGCGTGTCCCATGAGTACTCGGAGATATCTTGATGATTTGAAATGCCTTGCAAGTCCGCCGTGATAGAATCCTTCCCACGTCAGACGTTGTGGTGGCTTCTTCTGGTTCAGCTGTTCAGCTCCTTGTGATTGCGTTGGAGGCTCGGGTCACTATCTAGGAGCACTTTGTCAATTGAAAAGGAGCTTCCCTTACCTGCAAATCTAGTCGTGTTGATATCATCACACATCTAGTACGACAGGACTTATTAGCTCATCTGCAGCACAACCCTGATTTAATCACAACTGTCCCGCGTTAGATCGGCATTGCATTGAAGATTCGGATTACAACCAGAACTGCCCCGTCACAGTGCATCACGCATCACCATGCATTCACCTGACAGCATGTCACACAAGACTAGCATGGACGTGAATGTTACCCATGGCACCCCTGTTGATGGCCTCAACGACTTCTCCACCAACACATTGCAAGATCATCACGCAGTCAGGGGGATCTCTCGTCTCATCCTGGATACCATCCTCGAGTATGCGCTCAACAAGTTTGACCATGCACAGGACCAATTGGACGGGCTTACAGGTAACCTCCTGCCGGTAATTGACCGCTTCGTCGCTGCAGGAACGCGGGTAGAGGCTTGTCTCCCTGCATTCCCGTTCAAATCGGCAAACAAAGTATACAAGGTGCTCGGTAGCCTACCCGATAAGGCCGAAGAGCTGGCCCTTGACCGGTTGAATACCATGTGTACGCGTGTTCGGGAAGTATACTCGCCTGGCCTTCAAGTGACTATCATCTCGGATGGCATCACATACAATGGTACGTTTCGATCGGTTCAATTAGAAACGGGCTAACCAACTGCTTTAGACTTGCTATGCATATCCGACCAAGACACATGGGCGTACGGAGAGGCTCTCCGTAAGATAGCCGTCCAAAAGCAGTTCAAATACATCGCCTTCTCCAGAATAAGAGACCTGCTCGATACCCCTCTGCCAGAAAAGATGACCGAAATTGTCTACGTCGCTAATTGTACCACCTTCCGCCGATTGCTCTTCAACAAGTATGAGAGAGCCGACCTTGACATCGACCGCGAGATTGCCTCGAATCCCGATACGAAGTTGACCTATCTCGGATACAAGAGATTCCTTGAGTCTGATTTGAAGTACATCTTCCCTCGAGGGGCAGATCGATCGGCCCACAGTTACAAACGAGATTGCAAGTACCTTGCTAAGCAGATGCTGAGAAGAGGAGATGTGGGTGAAATGACCATCAAGTCTATGTTGGCTGCTCTCTGACGTTTATTCTTAACAGGTCTTTGCACAGGCGATCAAAGCATCTTTTCCCAACCACGTGCGGCTCTCCATTCACGAATCAGTAGGAGGCACTAAGCTGTCGATATCTCTGCTGAACACCAAGAGCGGGTTCACCACCCCATGGCACTGCAGCGTCGCTCAGCTGGCGGATGGGGAGTGGACAAGTGCGCCAATGGGTGAATTTAGCAAGGACGACAGGATGGAGCTCGTGTACGTGGACGGTCGGCCCAGTCACTTCAGGGAGAAGCCACGGGAGGGGGCCGCTTTCGGCATCAGCGAGACCACAGCGAGCTACCTCCGACAGGCCAAGCGACTCAGCGCTAGTGAATATCTCAGCAGTGTCTCACCCGCTATGACTTCACCCAGTCATTCTTCCATCTCCTCATCATCTGTGAGCGTTGGACGCAGCGCAGCAACTACACCGGAACCAGAGTCTCCTCCCACCTTCGCCTTGAACGGTATGGAAATCGTCACGGAGGACAAATTGAGCAATGCTCCATTGTCAGAACAGACCGATGGGACTGCTTCTGTCCCATACGGCACAAGACTCATCCCTCAGATTATGGACAGCTTGGCTGCTGCCGAGCCGGAACGTGTTGTTTTCTCATTGACGACATTTTCCGGTGATTCGCTTGAGTTCAGGCATATTTCCGCTCGCGCCTTCACCAAGGCTGTTGACAAGACCGCTTGGTGGCTTCACAACCAGGTTGGCAAACCCGACTCGATCCAGCCTCTGGGCTACATCGGACCACGTAAGTTGGCAAGAGCACCTGGCTGTTGACCAAAATACTAACTTCATGATTGACAGACGATCTGCGACACATCCTGCTGACCTACGCATGTGTCAAGGCTGGTTACGCAGTAAGTCAATGAACCATCTCCCAGACTCGCCCTACGTGTCTTCAACTGCTTACGTTGGCTACTACCCATAGGCCTTGTTCCTGTCGCCAAAAAACAGCACGGAAGGAGCACTCGCAGTTCTCGAAGCAACAAAGTGCAATATCTGGGTCAACGATTGCGAGGTATCCCCAGTCCCTCTGGTCAAGGAGGTCCTGCAGAAACGCCCCATGAACGTTTGGCAGCTCCCTCTACTCGATGAGCTTCTCGACGCCATGTCCACCGAGGCGTTTCCGTATACCAAGACATTCGATGAAGCTGCCAATGACCCGTTCTGTTTCCTGCATACATCTGGGACCACGGGAGTGCCCAAGCCAATTCCCTGGTCTCACGGACTGATTGGCACCATGGATGCGGTGCGACTCCTACCACCTGTTGGGGGCGATGACGATTTGGCCCCGTGGACAACTGATTGGAGGACAGGTGATACGATCTACTCATCCTTCCCTATGAGCCACGTACGTAAATCTGTTTGACTGAGGAGTCGACTATTGGCTAACGCATGGATAGGGTGCCGGTATTATTATGGATATACTGATGCCCGCGCTTTTTGACTTGCGCTGCGTCTTAGGACCAGCGGCCGTCCTGCCTAATATCAATCTTGTGGAAACTCTTGCAGTGAATACTAGAATCGATATCTGGAGCATGGTACCGTCTCTTGTCGATGAGTTGGGACAAACACCCGGAGTATTGTCCAAGCTCAAGTCATCCAAATTCATCTGTGCATCTGGCGGTCCCGTCAGTCCAGTCAGCGCAGGCAAGGTTAACGAGGTAATCAGAGTGCTGAACTTGACCGGTACAACAGAGGGTCTGTTTATCGGTAACCTCGTACCACCAAGAGAGGATTGGTTCTGGTTTTGCTTCCATCCGTTCTCCGGCTTCGAGTTCAAGGAAGTCGAGCCGGACACATATGAGCATTGGGTGCATCGCAACGAGCACTGGCCCCTGTTCCAGGGCATCTTCCACACTTTCCCCGAGAAGCAATCAATCAACTTCAAGGACTTGTACACGAGACATCCCACCAAGCCCAATCTGTGGGCCTTCAAGGGAAGAAGCGACGATCTCGTGGTACTGTCTAATGGATACAAGATATCGCCCTTGGAGACGGAAGCCTTCATCACCACCCACCCTGCCATCAAAGGATGCCTTATATTTGGAACTGGAAAGCCCCAGGCTGGTCTCCTTATCGAGCTGAAAGACCCAGCGAATAAGACCGACGAGCTCCTCGACAGCATTTGGGAAACAGTCAAACAAGCCAACTCCATGTCTCGGCACAAGAACCAGCTGCTGAGGGACTTTGTCACTTTCGCAACACCCGACAAGCCCTTTTTCCGCACAGACAAGGGCACGGTGAAACGACCTGCCACATTGAAACTTTACGCCGACTACATTGAGCGTTTCTACAGCTCACGTAGTGACGATCTCGATGGCACGTTCAACATGGACATGAGCTCGACCAACTCAATCGAGGACAACGTTCGTAAGATCCTCGCCTCTTCGCTACCTGATATACAGAATGCTACTGCAGATACGGACCTGTTTGCCCTTGGGCTTGACTCTCTCGGTGTCTTTGCGGCGGTCAAGACGATCCGGGCAGCTACAGGGCTAGGTGACCGGATTGGTCCTCGGCATATCTACGCCAATCCGACCATTACCAGCCTTTCCACTACTATCGCACTTCTGGTAGCCGAGGCGGAGAGTGCAAGCAAAGCTGTCTCATCTAAAAGGCCTGTTGACGATATCGGGGCCAGGATAGAGAGCATGATTGCCCAGCACAAGGCGCGGCAATCATTCAGCTTGAACGCATTCGATTATGTCAACCCAAACCACGGCATGGGCTTGGTCTTTTACCTTCCAATCCGCGACGGAGTCAGTTACGAGCAAGTATTTGCCAACCTGCAGGAGGGTCTGAACCGAACATTCGATCTGATTCCGGCTCTCAACGGCAAGATGATGAACTGCTCAGAGCAAGCGATCGGCTACACCAAAGGAGATCTCTGCGTCACGATTCCGCCTCTGTCCAAGGCCGCCTCTGTCCGCAATCGCCTGGTCTACAAGGACCTCTCTGCTGTCCTCCCGTCATTCGACGACTTGCGCAAGGGAGGCTTCGCGCCGTCTGCTTTCAAGGATAGTCTTGTCCTACGGGACGATCCTTTCCCCAAGATGCCCGCCGATATCTTCGTCGGACAAGCCAATTTTGTCTCGGGTGGCTGTATTCTTGCCGTAGACCTCAACCATTGTTGTCTGGATGGCCTCGGTGCCATGGTCGCGCTCAAGGCGTGGGCCGAAAACTGCAGATATTTGCAGGGCGATCAGTCGGCAACTTGCAGCTGGTATGACCCCGAGAGCTTTAACCACAGCTTGCCAGAAGCTCTACATCAGGAAGAAGGCTGGACCAGACCGCTTGACGAGATTGATCCTGGTACATGGGGCTTCCTGCCGTTCTTTCCCCCGGACGATGAGAATAAGACCAAATCCGAGAAGGCTTCAAAAGAGGGACTCCCTCCTCGACCTATTTTCCCACTGCATTCTGTCTGGCCGCTGCCCCGCGCCGAGAGATGCCTGAAGACAACCATGTTCCTCATCACACCCGAGAAGCTGGAACTGATGAAGCAAGACGTCATCGCCGACCCGGAAGCCAAAGGCATCAAATCCATCAGCGACATCGTGCAAGCCTTCTTCTGGCACGCCGCCATCAGAGCCCGATACCGCGTAGCCACAGAGATCCGCAAGCAGCGTTTCGGCCCTGACGACGTCTCCATCCTCGAGCTGCCCACCGACACCCGGCCACATTTCTCCTCCCGCTTGCCACCGACGTACATGGGCAGCATGCTCGTCCTCAACCGCTCCAGCATGCCAGTTCAGACACTCTCCTCCGCAGAGACAACCATCGGAAAAATCGCGCTCCTCCTCCGCCAGTCCGCGGCGCGCATCACCCCGTCGGTCGTGCACGACGCATTCACAATTTTACAGTCCCTCCCAGACCACACCCGCTTCTCAACCGCCAACATGGGCCTCGAGCACATGCACGCCATGATCTCCAACATGATGCTCTTCCCGACGAGCGAGATCTGCTTCGGAGACGCCTTCTTCGGCAATGGGGGCATGCCCGAGTCAATGCGGCCGCAGCTGGAGCGTGGCAACGGGCGGTTTCGGTTCTTGGTTATCTTCCCTATGAGAAAAGATGGAGGGGTGGAGCTCGTCTTGGGTACGCATCCGGAGGAGTTGGAGATGTTTATGGCGGATGAGGAGTTTATGAGGTATGCGGATCTGGTGGATACATGCTGAGCATGGTATGCTGGTCTCTGAGGTGTTATGGCTTCTGGTGACCACGCAACATTCGGCAGCAGACCGAGCCAGCTGAACTGAAGAATGTGAAACATACAGGTGTTCAGTCCTGTACTTCAACCTACAGTGGGCAACATGGAGGATCATTTTAAGTAATTCGAGGGAGTGGCCAGACCCAACTGATTTAAAAAGGAATGAGGGAGGTCATATAACTTGAGAAATTCAGCAATAAATAACAAGTTTAAGGAGAGGAACCCTTAAACCAAGTTAACTAGTAACTAGTAGGGTTAACTATAGTTGAAGTTAGTTAACTATCTGTTAAATTTAGCTAGAACCTAGACAGGCCTATTCCTCTATTATCGCTACTGTCCTAATCGTTCCCTTCAGTTGTCTAGTCCGCTACCCTAGGGTCTACTGAAGAAGTATTGCGGTCAGGAATACTCATTATTAGAGCCTGGGGCCTAGGGCCTGGGTAGTCTATGACGCGTACTGTATGCATGCTGCAACATAGGACCACTCCTAAATTATGAATTGTTACATTGCAGTTCTTTAATGCGATGGGTATTTAGCTGCAGATCAGAATGCAATGCTACGTTACATCCTCAGGGAATGGACATTGAGGGTCGTGCGCAATCAGAGAGCATCGTGGTATAAATAGCAGGCTGTTGCCAGTCTAATTCCGTCTCTCCCAGAATTAAGCTAAGCCACATATATTATTTGACTTTCACATTCGATAATCAAGATGAATGCAGAAGTAGGAGACAGGATAGTCATTCAAGGTCGAGGTGTGTGTGTGTGTGTGTGTGTGTATTTAACGGCCGTGGGTCGTGACAGGCACGCTTCCCACCGTTCCCTATTGGGACAAAGGCCGCCAGGG
>JACBAD010001823.1:0-27658 GCA_014281905.1 Aspergillus hiratsukae | reverse complement strand
GTTTACGCGTAAGACCGCAGCGACAGGTGACCCGTTGCGGCCAAACTATACACACACTGTCCATCTTGACTGCGTGAGGTCACCAATAAATAAACGATTTTAAAATTTGTCGATCACCTTACTGAAATCGTACTTTTGTATAAGCTCTTTCAAGTGGGCAGGATAAAACTTCCAGCTTGTTTATCAAGTAAGCCATCCTTGGCGATACGTCAGCCAGCGCCAGATGTCCCTACAGTCCCTGGGTGAATGTATTGACTTCCCGATGGAGCCGCGGTTGGTACGGACCATTAGTCTGAACGGGACAGTTGGGTGGATTGCGGGGTGAATTGGAGTAACTGTCCTCAATTCGCTGGCAAGCCGCTCTCATGGCCCCTGCCCACTTGCAAATCTCAAATTCAGCTTGCTGCAGCGCCATGCTTCTTCCCTCTAGTTCTAGAAATACGGAAACAACCCCTGGGGCATCCTTTCCTTCATTGGACAGCATTGCGCTCAAGCGTTGAAACTGCTCATTGAGTCGGGCGACCTCGCTGCGCGTTTGAGCGTGTCGACGGCGTTCTGTGGCATAGTCGTGACGGAGGCTGGTATTTTCCCTTTGTATTCTCCAAAGCTCCGTCTGAAGCGCCTGGACATAGTGCCGAAGGTACTGGCTGTCATTCCAGTACAAATTTAGCTGCTCGATAAGAGGGCCGATATGAAGTTCCTGGTCGGTGGTCGGGGTAGACACCAGCATTCCGGGGATCTACTGACTCGTTAGACGGGTAAAAAGATCTTGAGTTCGCAATAATACCGTTCCAGAGGTAGGCGCATTATCCATATCGTTCACTCGCTTTCTGTTGCTGTTTGGTGGACGCTTAACATTGTGGGCAGCCTCGGTCTCATATAAGCTGACGACGAGACCTTGAAAGCAGCTGCATTGGAGCAGGTCATTTTTGCATTCGCTTACGCAGATCCGGGGGATCCTCCCTACGCATCCCCCACCTTAGGAGACGATCGATGAAGCCTAGGCTTTCCCATTGTTGGTGGCTGGAACGCCGGTATGTGATGGACCGGCCTGTCGGGTCCGTTATCACAATTTCAAGCAGACCGAAATATTGTCGACTGCCAATAAATACCATTCTTGCCGCAACTGTTGGAGGGACAAAGAAATAGCATTACTGACCAATTGACATCCCGGCTTATTGTGTCTGGGCGTTGGGAATGAAGTCGGGATATGAAACTGCGCAACATAGAAGAATGCGCCATGCCTCCAGAAGCCGCACCGCAACCATTCTTGCATTGCTATATACACTGAAGCCGCCATGGTGACTCCTGAGGTAAAGCGAGAAATCCAGGAGAGGATGGTAAGCAAGAACCTCCATTTTCCCCTTCACGATGTTAACTATCTATAAGCAAGCTTTCATTCGAGTCCTAGATGAGACTCAGAACGGCGATGGCAGCGAGGACGGAGACTCTGACCACGGTCGACGTGTCATCGAAGCCTTGGTGAGTGCCTCTTGCTGCTCAAAGTTTTCATCCGCTAACAGGCGACAGGTCGACTTAATCAAGGCCATCCGCCCTGTAATCCTCTCCTCTCCCAGCCAACACCAGCAGCAGCCCACTGGCCTTGCAAGGCTCGTGCGAGACATCGTGAATGTGTTACGTTCGGGGACCGAAGAGGAGGCCCCTCGTTCTCCAGCTTTCCGCACCAGGACGGTTCGGAGACGTACTATGCCTACTGCCTCGCCTTCGACGAGCCCCAGCCAGAGTAGTGCCGATCTCCCTCATGAGGCGGTTGGATTCGGGGGTTGGCAGCCTGACATAAGTGGATCAAATCCAATGGATATTGTCATTCCAGATGCGGACCTGGCTACGATATTTGGGGATAATCAGATACCGGGAGTCTTCTCGAGTGCGATGGTCCCTGACGGGGCCTCCGATCATGATGATTTTGAAGCTTTGCTCGCACTAGTAGGCAATATGCAAGAGCCAGAACTATTGCCTCCTAATGGTTCTGCTGCTGCTCTTGACGACTTCTTATTTATGCCTCAGTCGAACACCGATCCACAAGCCCTTTTCCCACTCCCGTCACCCCCGTCTCCTTCTATAGATTGGCTCGCTTGCATCGAGTCAGAACGTGTCACACTGGAGCCGTCCCAATCCCGAATGCCCGTATTGCTTGATCACCTTGGTTCACGTTCTGAGAATGCAGGTGACGTGTTTGAGCTTGTTTCTGAGTACGCCTCCCCGTCTACCTCGGATGATGAAGGACGACTTTCTCCTGATCTGTTTAACTCCGAGGCCTTGAGCCCGACCAGGGTGCCGCAGCAGCTGGTTGAGTGGGAGACTGCTTTGGAGAGGGGGGAAACATCCAATCTACCAGTCGACAACATATCGCCCTCGGACCAGTTCCGATGCGCATTTGGAGACTTCGACGGCATTTTTGTCAGGGCTTTATTGGAACAGCTTACGCGGCCCGAAATGGTTGTAGGGGAGGAAACAGTGTTGTACTTCGCGCGCAAGCTAACCGCGCTGCGGAGTACGCCTGAAATCTGGATTGGCAGACAGGCCGACTTACATGAGTTACACCAGAGTCGGCGCCGGTTGCTGATTATGTTGGGGCAACACAATGAATGGTCCTTGATTGAGATCCAGTCCCACAGCGGTCAGGTGACCCATTACGGATGTCCTGCAGCTGCCACTATCTCTTCGCTTCCGGCGGACCACAACAGCTGCAGCGGCTGTAGTGAGGCTGCCGAATACGTCAGCACTTTATTGCGCCAGGAAGGGAAGCTAGTCCCAAACTGGGAATATGTACCGCAGAGTCAACCTTTCGGCGCGACCCGGGATGGTCTCTGGCTTATATGGGTGACCCGACTTCGGGCTGAACGGGAAGAGCTGAAGCAACCATTACCAGCGGGTTACCGGTTGACGCTAGCCCGAGAATTCCTGCACGACTTTAAAGCGATACAGAGCAGTAACGGCGTGCTCATGACTGGAACAATTTCAGGCCTATCTACTGAAGGAGCTACGCCAACAGTCGTTGAGAATTTCTGGACACAATTTGGAAATCAAAATGGCTTTGGCACAAAGCTGTGGGATAAAGTGCAGCAGCTTGCAGTAAGAAATAGTGCGAAAAGCTTGGAGCCCATTGGGCTGGAACGAGCCAGTGAACTAGTGCAGCTTGCGATTAACATTGGCTCACCAGATGTCCTTCTGTCGCTCAAGGAGTGTTTTGCGCCAGGTGCGGACGCAACTTTCATCATCAAGCGCCTCATATCCCGACACGCCTTGGGGGACGTTTGACGCGTTGCGTGGACATCAGCGGAGGGAAATCCTCTCTGCTATCGGCGTCAGTCTGGGCATGTGGAAGCTACAGCAGTTAAAGAGAGAAAGCGCGGGAGGTATTGATGATGTTGTGGACCAAATACTGAGCGGGAAACCCCCGTCCACACATGCAAGCCGGAAGGAGATCGCTGAGCGCCTGAAGGAGAAGAAAGCGAGTTACTGGTGCCACCTTGTGGATTATGTGGGGAATACGGATCCAAACATCTTATGTCTTCTTCCTCGCACGGTAGCAATTGGTCCTCCCCGATGGCCTAAGAAGCTTAACGCTACTTCTTACAGAGACCTTCCAGTCTGGGAGTGCAAACTCTTGGGGGAACTCTGTGCCGACCTACGACCGCAACTGTTACTGTCAGTGGATGCTGACCTATCAAAGGATTTGCTTTACTTGAGAGATCCTGCGGGAGAGTATCGAATTGAGGAAATAAGTGACGAGGTGATCATGGAGCAAAATCTTTCATCAGATCTCTTTGTGGGTATCCTGAAGAAGATCCCTATGCATTGAGTTGCTGTCTAAGGCGCAACTGGCTGTCGCGATCCTACCTATTATATGCAGCATTTTTTGAGTAGTTCCCTAGCCCCAATAGTAGTATTGCTAGTTCATAGGTAAGAGTCAAAAAGATATTGCTTCTTGATTGCATAAATGTTACTAAACTAGACCTAATCATCCGGCCAGGCTCCAAGGCAAGGGCCAGAGCTTGTAAAGCTGAACTGTTTCTCTGGAATGGGCTACTGTTCATTCAATAGGTAACTCTCATGAACTGTTAAGCTTCTCCTTTCTCTCCAGTGGCTGGCCAATAAAGGACACCGCTGATCATTTGAACCCAAGTTGTAACACTACTGAGGCATTAATTGAACAACCGCGAACAGCATGGTTGTCATCTGGCTCATGATACACATCAGGACAATTATCATCACCAGCGGCACAAAGGACTGGCTTGCAACCCATATCAGAAGATATTGCTGTGAACCCTCCATGAATGATTCTTGAGTCGCTAACTAGGTCAATGCAGGACACATCCCAATAGATTACTGGATAGACAGCGCTGTACTCGAATTGAAGGACGTCCGTTAGGTTATCTGAAGCCGCGATCTTGATGGAAACCCCAGTGCCATTGACAGTCGGCCGCCAAGCTTCGTAGTAGCAGCCTCCGTTAGGGGTCAATTCATGATGTGGTCCATCTTCCACAGAGACGGACCAGAGGTTAAGGGCGGCGTCCAGGTTATTGACAATGCTGACGCCACCATGCCAGGATGGGTGGCCCGTAGTCTGCGAAGATGGAGTAGCCATCGCTGCCAAAGCCATAATGAAGACGATCATCTTCATTTGCTTTGGCATCCACGCAATATAATTTCCGGATCCCATTGTCTAGTCTCTTAAAGAACTTACTCCGACAGCAATCTCGGTGTTGTCATTTGCCTTTAAACTGCGGGTATTGTAGGTTTGGCCGGCCTCAAAACACACCAGAAGCCCATAGTGTTTCGGTCTCTAAGTCTGGCCCTAGCTAACCCAACAGTTGCTTCATTATCACTTTGCTTATAAGCATTGGTTGAAATATTGCCACACTCTAAAGTGACAATCAGGCAGCCATCAATAGCTACAAAGACCCAGTCGGGAAAATCAAACAGCACGCAAAATGGGCATCAGGATGGGTGGGGCGGCCAGCATTATCCTTGAGCCTCTGGATTTTGCTAAGGTGTCAGAAATTTGTTTTGGTTCGGTACAAAGCCAAACATTTGGTTTCTCTTTCTATGCATTGTTTCTAACGTTCTCTTCCCATAGGTTTTTATCCCAAATCGACATGGAAAATTCAGGGAAGGCGACCACGAATACGGCGACGACTGGCGAGATATTAGGGGAAAGGAACGAGAGATACTTAGCAGCAAAACCGCAGCAAGCGTCCGAGTAATCGAATCACTCGGCTGCAGAGTCACCTATCAACTATCTGCTGAATCTGATGAAGTTGCTTTGAACCTTTACGGGCCCACCAGAATTACTTGCATTGAAATACTTTAAGGAGCTCCTCCATGAACGGGGTTTTCACCTACAATACCCGGTTCGTCACGATATCAACATCCCTTATGAGAATCCTTAATGGGTCAAGAGAGACAAGAATGAGGGCTGTCCCTTTGTGTCGCGGGGAGTATTGTATACAAGAACAGTTATCAATATCCCGGAAGGATATTAACCACAGCATGGTTTCCTCTTTTATACTGATGCTTAAGTTAGTTACAGCTGAGTCAGCAATGCAGTAGAGTTTGAGCCTTAGATTCTGTTGGTCCCACCAGCTAGGGTCTGTGTACACAGTTAAGTGAACCGGTTGCTTTGAAGCGAAAGTGTATATTCGTAGATAGATAGATGTTCTCTCTTCGTATCAGCGTCGGTTCAGGATGCCCCTGAATCCCAGACGCTGATAAGCGTGAGATTATGTCATCAGTTGCTAGTCCTAACTAATACACGAGTAGCGCATACTCAGGCCACAGGCAATGCCAATGATTGGCATGGCCATAGTAGCAAGAGTGAATATGTTCCGACAGATTCATTGTATGACATTAGTGAAATCCAAATTTAGTTGTTTGCGGTGGCACTCCTATCTATAGGGTTGCCATTATATCTTATCACCATGTTTCAGGGCAGCAATTATATTTCTAACTATAATTATCTTCTCATAGCCCTAGGTATATAAGTATAGAGTAGAAAGCAACACATCTGCATCCTGGTTATTACTTATTTCCACCCCAACTCCTCAGCACAAGTTAGTCTATACTCTAATAACTCTATAGGTATGTGATTAAACTATATTTAGGCTAGACAACTAATTGCTATAGGCACTTACACCAAACATGCGTTTCAATCTTACTTGGTTCTGTGTCAATTGCATGAACCGCCATTCTTATGAGAATGTTGATATTAAAATTATCCCTTACGACGACCCTGGAGCAAGCCTAGTGGAGTGCTTGTCCTATTTTCTGCGTTCTAAACGGCAAATCAAGATCTACACATTGTGTCAGAAATGTATCCAAGCCGAGCATACGGACTCAGAAGAAGAGCAGATGACGATCATCCATAAATTCACCAATCAGTTAAACTCTATCAGAGGCATAGTTCATTGGAAGAATCGCGAATGGCCGTGGTGTTATCCATTTAAAATATTGGAGAAAATCATGGGCAAGATTGATTGATTGAAAATGGGGAAAGATTAGAGCTACACCAATTTTGCACAGCCATACAGTGCCTTGCAGATTCAGCTTTCGCATTTCTACACTCTTTGGCTGTTTCTCGGCGCCACACCCGAGCGCTAGTATATAACAGGTTTAGACAGTTATTTTCATATTTTCCGAGCCGTATTAAACAATATAGTACTGTAAGGAAGCTATAATAGTACTTGTTCCGTAAATTCGCTGGGCTTCTGGAGGATTTCCTGCAAACCAGCCAAACGGTCCGCAAGGGCCATGTGCCTGGAGATTCTGGCAAGGTAGTCTCATCTCGACTCTCCAAAATACCTCTTGAATAGGCGTGACACTCAACACCTCGTTTCCACCAAAACGCCCCTTTTTTCGTCTTATCTCGACAAAGGAGTTAGTGACTTGACTAATACAGGACTGGCATTGCTGCACTCACAGGCTGCGAGTTCCGCCGTCGCGAGGGTTTTAGCCTGCATACCCGCTGAATTCTGCGTCTCACTGGCGATCACTGTAATGTAACTGGTTGCTGGTACTATGCTTGGAAGGATATGGAGATGCTAACAGATGAGGCTCAACAGCAATCCATGGTCTAAACTTATCATGACCAGTCCTTACCTCATCCGAAGGGAATCTCCATATGACACAATCCACCGGTGGGATGCCCCACGCCCGGCAGCTTCCATGGGACACCAGCATCGCCTTCAAACTTTAGCTATATTAGCTCGAATCACGAGTCCCCCGCACGTTATCCGAAAATCCCAAAGTCTGAATAAGCTCCCATTATTAGGATTGGGTGATTGGCAGGAGGGAATGGCGTATGATGAACAACCACTTCGTGCATTCATTACTCCATTGAGTGGAAGATTGCCTTAAACAAGCGAGTCGAGGCAAGTGATACTGAACAGAGCCTACTGTGAAGTGCATACTGGAAAAGACTTTGAAGCCCAAACTAGAAAGGATTGTTCGCAGAAGAATCACAGGTAGACGACCAGGGGTCACGTGAGACAGCCTTGCAGGATACGCAGCTGATTACCCCTCTTCCTTCCCTAACCTGAGAGTTTCTTCATTTAGTCCCCGTACGCCATGAGATTACCTCTATACCTGTGACGTGAATATTTTCAACCAATCTAGGCTATATTTCCATCCGGTTTCTGTTGTGACAACGATGGGTTCCCTCACACCTAATGACTACACCATCGCGTGGATATGCGCCTTGCCTTTAGAGGCGGCAGCGGCAAGCGCCATGCTAGACAAGACCCACACCCTACCTCCACGGTCTACTGACCCCAACGCCTACGAACTTGGCGAATTGAACGGCCATTATATAGTCATTGCCTACCTACCAGCTGGCGTGTATGGAACCGTGTCTGCCGCGACTGTCGTATCTCGCATGCGCTCAACGTTCCCTCGGCTTCAGTTTGGACTGATGGTGGGAATTGGAGGGGGTGTCCCGGGAAAAAACAATGACATTCGATTAGGCGATGTAGTTGTCAGCAAACCAGGTCCAAATCACAGTGGGGTGATACAGTATGATTATGGCAAGGCAGTTGAAGGTGGGAAATTCGAGCCAACAGGCACCTTAAACAAACCACCACAGACTCTTTTGACGCATTTGAATCAACTCGAGGCAAGGCAGATGATTAGGGGGGAGGACGCTGTTTCAAAAACGGTGTGGGAAGTACTAGAACGAAACCCCAACTTGAAAGACAGATTTTCCCCCCCAAAAGAGCATACAGATTTTCTTTTCCGTTCCTCTTATCGCCATGTTGACAAGGAAGATACTTGCGAAAAGTGTGATAAACAGCAATTAGTCAAGCGACCACTGCGTGACACAAGGACGCCTTATATCCACTATGGCTTGATTGCCTCCGGGGATCAGGTGATGAAGGACTCAGAAACGCGAGACCGTCTAGCTCAACAGCATAGGATACTTTGCTTCGAGATGGAGGCAGCAGGCCTTATGGACGAGCTTCCGACACTTGTGATCCGAGGGATATGCGACTATTGTGATTCCCATAAGCAGAAACAGTGGCAAGGATATGCAGCTTTAACAGCAGCTGCCTATGCAAAATTATTACTATCGGTCATGCCTGTTTGCCGTACAAATTCCAGCTTGCTGAGGAGCAACAAAGTGCAGCACTGGGTGGTCTCGCTGGCAAGAAATCTGAAATTTGTCGGTCGCCAGGATGAAATCACGAAGCTAGAAGAATTAATCACAATGCGGGATGGGCCCAGGAGGGTTGCAATCACTGGTTTGGGAGGGGTCGGGAAGACACAAGTGGCCCTAGAACTAGCACACCGCATACGGGACCAAGATAAGGAGTGCTCGGTTTTCTGGGTTCCATGTACTAGCCATGCGATGATTGAGCAGACGTTCTCGAGTATTGCACAGACACTCGGACTTCATGATATGAAGGCAGCAGAGGCCAAAGAACAAATTAAGATATATCTCAGCTCCAAGCATGCAGGAAAGTGGCTTCTGATTTTCGATAATGCGGACGACACAGAGATGTGGTTAGCAACCAGTCACACAGTTCCAGCTCTTGAGGACTTTCTCCCTCAGAGTGAACAAGGCCGGATTTTGTTCACTACCCGAAATCGAAAACTTGCCATGAAGCTGGCACCATTCAATACTGTTCTGATTCCAGATGTGGATAAAGAAACCGCATTAAAAATTCTGCAAAGGACATTGCCACACGAGGAATTGCTCAAAGATACTATCACAACAGCTAGTCTCCTAGAGCAACTGGCCTTTCTCCCCTTGGCAATTGCACAGGCATCAGCATATATTATTGAAAACGGTATAAGTCTGTCTACCTACCTTGCGCTTCTCCAAGAGCAGGAACAAGGTGCTGTGGAACTCCTTAGCGAAGACTTCAGGGATCCAGGACGCTATAAGGATATTCAGAACCCTGTTATCACCACCTGGTTAATATCATTTAAACAGGTTCAGCGTCAAGATCAATCAGCAGCAGACTATCTATCTTTCATGGCCTGTATCGCTCCGCGAAATATCTCTCAGTCTCTTCTTCCTCTTCAAACATCCAGGAAACAGAGAGTTGACGCTCTGGGGCTTCTGAATGCATATTCATTCACCAATAGTCAAAACGTGGATATAAGTATGCACAGACTTGTGCATATTGCGACCCGGAACTGGCTTAGAAAGAATGGACTGCTTAGTCACTGGATCCAAAGGGTGGCTGATCGGATACAGGAGGTTTTTCCAGATAATCACTATACTAATCGAGGAGTTTGGCGAGAATACCTGCCTCATGCTTTGGCGCTTGTGCAAGGAAATGAGTTCATTATAAAGCAAAACGTCGATTTGGTGGAGAGGATCGCAGATTGCCTTGCTAGTGATGGAAGATATCAAGAAGCGGAGGTTCTATACAAGAAGCTGATGGAAATCAATCAGGAGAGAAATGTGCCCGGGCATTCCTCCACTCTGACGAGCATGGCCAACCTGGCATCAGTCTACCGGAGTCAGGGACGCTGGGATGAAGCTGAGAAGCTGGAGGTGCAAGTGATGAAGACTTCGAAGACAGTGCTGGGAGCTGAGCATCCCTCTACTCTGACCAGCATGGCCAACCTGGCAGCAACCTATCAGAATCTGGGACGGTGGAACGAAGCTGAGAAGCTGTTTACGCAAGTAATGGAGACTTCCAAGACAGTGCTCGGAGCTGAGCATCCCTCCACTCTCAGCAGCATGGGCAACCTGGCATCAACCTACCGGAGTCAGGGACGCTGGAATGAAGCTGAGAAGCTGGAGGTGCAAGTCATGGAGACTTCCAAGACAGTGTTGGGAGCTGAGCATCCCTCTACTCTCAGCAGCATGGGCAACCTGGCATCAACCTACCGGAATCAGGGACGCTGGAATGAAGCTGAGAAGCTGTTTACGCAAGTAACGGAGACTTCCAAGACAGCGCTGGGAGCTGAGCATCCGGACACTCTCACCAGCATGGCCAACCTGGCATCAACCTACTGGAATCAGGGACGCTGGAATGAAGCTGAGAAGCTGTTTGCACAAGTAATGGAAAATTCCAAGACTGTGCTGGGAGCCGAGCATCCCGACACTCTGACCAGTATGGCGAACCTGGCATCAACCTACCGGAATCAGGGACGATGGAACGAAGCTGAGAAGCTGCATATGCAAGTAATGGAGATAAGGAAGACAGTACTGGGAGCCGAGCATCCTGACACTCTGAGCAGCATGGCCAACCTTGCGTACACCTGGAAATCTCAAAGAAGGCTTCCAGATGCCTTAGCTTTAATTGAGGCATGTTGTCGGCTGCGCAATAAGGTACTAGGCCCGGATCATCCAGACACCAGAGATTCCTTTCATGCTCTTGGTAACTGGCAGGACCAGCACAATTGTTCCTAAATGAGAAACTTCCACCCTGAAATACTCAAATTGGACAATCAAAACCTCTGCAGGAGGTTATAGCATGGCATACTGCGGCTGCGACGACGGCTCAGCAACTTGGTGAAGAGCACATCAATCTGCCTTACACCCAGAGACGATTAACGGCAGGATTCTTTCTCCGAGATCACCCCTTATCATAGCTTCCAGAGCACTTTCACCTGCGCCAGGGAGCCAAGTCTTACATGAAGGTGATTAATACAGCGCTGGCACAGTTTGCGATCCAAACAATACAGCAATTGATTTTTTAAATCACTTTAGCTTTGGCTTACCAGCGTACTGTACAGCGAATCCATGTTTGATTTTGTAGGTTCCAGCCCGAGTGGCTGGAATGTAATGTTTGTTTGATAGCTGTAATTCTTGGATACCTACTATAGTTCTAGCCACAATGCTTATAGCAAATGCTACAGCTGCAAGGATCAGGACGCTTGTTCTCTCGCAAATTTAGTGCAACCCAACAGATGTGTAAGTAGCATGAGGAATCATTTCACCTGTACTTGGAGACATGCTCACTCGCTGCCATAACCTAACGTCTACGAAACAACCGCCAAGACCGACACGTCCTGACCAATTAACCGTCTCTCCGTTGAAAGTTTGTCTGCTTTGCAGCGGACCTGCTAGAACTTCAGCGAATTCACAAGACGACAAGATACAACTGGCTCTGTATTTGTACGCCTAATACTTTATGTAAATTACGCCAATAACAGACTAAACCTAGTATAGGTTAGGCTGCGGAAGTGGCGTTGAGAAAGAGTCGAAGAGCGTAAACAATGTAAAGCCGAACCTGCAAAGGCGCTGTACTAGCTTAGTGGAGAATCGGAGAGCACATTTCATTTACCCAACATACACCTGCATACAGACTGTAGTATCATTTTGTATAGATGGAAATACATAATACTCAGAAAGTAAGGTGTCTTTGCAGGTACCAAAGTAGGAAGGCCATGGGTCACTACATACTCTGACGTCTTCTCTCTACTCTGACTTGAACAGGAACATTGGACTGGCTTTTATTAGTCCTGGGTAAATTAATACATGCTCATTCTTCAGCGCCCTTAATTCTCAGAAATCCCACAATATAAAAGCTTCCAAATTCCTTTTGCTATTCTGAACCAATTCATTGACTATCATCTCCCAACCCAGTCTCTAAACTACATATAATTAAGAATGTACCTCATTATCATATTTCTTCTACTGTCGAGTTTGGCTCTAGGGTATGTCAGGCACATATTGAACCAGGCATTTACTAACTTTGTGCCGCGGAAAGACGTGAAAATCCCCAGTATCTGGTGGACATATCCTATAGGTCGGACGGACAGCTGGAGTTCACACCTAATATTCTTCAGAATGTCCCTGCTGGTGCTACCATTTTTTTTGTCGCACCTCTCAACGCTCCTTTCTACCTCTATGAGACGCCATACAACCCATCTCAAAATCTGTGCGCTTCATACACGAGGATGAATGGGCTTACCACCAGTGCTGGCACATCGCAAATCTATGTTGTTGCTTCAGACACTGAAGCAATGGCTCACTTTGCCTGCCCTGTGGTAACTTCCACATGCACATGCGATGGAAACTCTTTATTCCTCCTAAACCCTAAATCTAGCATAACGCGGTCAAATATTCAGACTGTTACTATTAGTGCTCCAGAAGGAGTCGCAAGCTCGAAAATAACATCTGCTAAATCTGTGCAAGCAGAGAGTCAGCCTTCGGATGTTTGTTACTGAAGAGTTGTCTCAGAAGCCAAGGACTATGTGCTGCATTATGAGTCCACAGTGTTGTGTTTTCATGCTATACTATAACAGATCATGTCATGTTTCCAAACCTTTCACATTTGAAGTGAAGCATTCAATGTCGAAGTAGTATGCTTACTCCTATACCTGCGATTACCATCATATGAGATTAGTGTGGCGAACATTTATGTACCAGTATTGAAGCCGCAGTCATGGAAAGCTACTAGGCCATGCCTTGATGGATGTGTAATTCTCTAACTACCACTAGCTTCTCAATGCTTCCCAACAAGCAGCTACGACCTTAGTCACTATATTCCCCATTCAAAGAGCTTGAGCATAATAAAGCAGAAAAGGAACACCGCCATAGTCTTTCTCAGTAACATTTGTGAAGCCTGTCCCGTCGACAAGAGGCCTGGAGTCGGAGGGGTTGAACTTGGCATTGTTTGATCGGACGTAATCTGCGGATTTCCTGACCTTGAGCAGCTTCTCGCCGTTGAGCGCGCAGCCTCAGAGAGCCTTCCGGATGGTCTTAGAAAAGTAATTGCTGTTGTGCGATGGTCCGACAGCGCTGGGTAGGAGCTTGCGGTAGGATATGGATATGTAGGAGACACAAGACATGTAGGTGACTGTGCTGCCCCCTTCACTGCACTTATCCCAGTGTGAGCTATAAGATGACAATAAATATGGATTCAGTAAAATACCTGAGCATGAGGAGGACTAGCGCCACAGATGATTGTCTCAGCAGCATACTTCCTAATGGGTACCAGACACAGCATAAGTTAAGAGATGTCTAGCAGCTGAGATTATATACTCTCCATCAGTGAAAGGATACCCTGAAAGCACGGAATCTTTGAGGCATATCGCACCTTTTATCCTTCAGCCATTCTCATGGCGGTATAAAGAGAAAATCTCAGCCTACATGTCATTGTTTGCTCTTGAAGCTGCAGTTCTAACCTCCATTTTCTTTATCCTTATCACCTGGCTTTACTGCACTAGGAGCGGTTCTCACACTACTAGCAACCAAGCAGATACAATGTCAACACGATGGCGGCGTGGACATGGGTGGACCCCTGCAAATCACTTAAAGCCTGTACTACAGACTTCGCATGGGCTGATGCATACAAGGCCCCTTCCTAGAGGCGAAAATCACAGGCATTCCTGCAGTACAAGCCTGCCTTCGGGAAGACATTGGTTCATCGATGACGTACGGGCCATAGACGGACGCGCTCATTATCGAATTTGCATCTGGCTCTGGGAGGATGAGATCTACCAGCTAACTCATCTGAGTGTCACCACCACAGAAACCAAGAGAGCCGGTGCTCGTGTGCGTCATCGAGCGCAGATATGGCTACCCGAAAAGCAATTACCGGAGTCAAAGACCAAGTCTTTCCAATTAAGGGAAGAGAGAATGCGATCTCTAAGGAGCTTTCGCGGCTAAGATGGAAGGCACAGGAAGATTTCTCCTTGCGCTCTAAATCCTGGATTGCGCCATTGGTAGGGACATGCAACAGTAGAACCAAGTGTCTTAGATAAATATGCAAATATTAGCCAATCATTTCTCTGGCCTATTTGGACAGGTAAACATCACTAGTAGTAGTTTATCATTCATGTGAGGTGGCATATATTACATCATGGATTCATGGTATACTTAATTAACTATGGGCGCCCAACAACATACATCTCAGCATTCCCTTAACAAATTAGGACCTGATCTGTGTGCACAGTGCTGAATAATTTGCTTCTAATGGCCCCTCATATACATCTTCAGTGACACACATTCCAAAGGGCAGAAAAGATCTGCAAGGTTGAAAGTCCAATTAATGGGCAATTGCTCTTCGCTCAGGCCAGAATCTGCTGGCTGGGGTAATTTCAGTCCATGTAGGATGTAGCCAGCAGATAGGTTCTACTAATCTTGGGGTCTATTGGGATATATTAATCGGCATCCTCAATGGGATTGAATGGACTGTAGAAGCGGTTTTTATGCTCTTGTCCCAATCCTGCTCGCTCGGTATGATTGTTTTTCGAGGGTTGCGGAACCGGATATTCCGGCGTTATCAGGGAAATCATGGAGCAAAATTGGCTATTGTGATCATGCTTTTCTTTGCCAGCCTCACCTACATCCACGGCCGAAAGTATTATCTAAATGCCCAGAAGGAAATTGAGCTAGGTATAGTTGATGAAGCATGCAGATCCCACAAAATGAATAAATTATACATCAGATAGGGCGTTGCTGACACTTACCTCCCAGCAGAATCATTCCTAAGCTTTTCACATGTAGCAGAGGCAAAGGGCTACCACCTAGATAAAGCAATTATCATTGCAAAGACAAGGCAGGAGAACATTGACTGGGCAAACCCTTTCTGTGAGGAATTGTATGTTTCCCTCTGCGACTGTTCTCTCAAGCCACTGACAAGCAGGACTAGTGGGTGCGAAGTATATGCATATACCATGGACCCGGGACAGCCTGAGGAAGGATTATTGGAACCGACCACGACAAGAGGCCGTGAGGCAGCAGCCTATCTGACATACATTGTCGACTTCTACGATGATCTACCTATCTATTCAATATTTATCCATGGAGGGGAAGAGCAGTGGCATAACGATCTCTTTGGGCCGAAGACGGCGGATGTCCTTCGTAATCTTCGGTTCGAAGCAGTTCGTGCTCAGGGATTTGTCAATTTGCGCTGCACATCACCTCCTCTGTGCCCAGACACATGGCACCCATCAAATCCTTTGTGGAATGATGTCGTATACGGATATCTGCACGACCTTTTCCCAACCATATACATGGAGCTGTTCAATGTAACTGAGACACAGGTTCCTTTCCGCGTATCGGACACCTCTGCTGCGCACAGTTCGTGATTAGTCGAGAGAGGGTCTTACAGCGGCCGCGCAGCGACTACCAGCGGATATCACAATGGATGGTGCGAACGGAAGTCACAGATGACTATGGTGCTGGCTTTCTAATGGAGAAGATATGGCATATCATATTTGGGATGGAACCCATTTAGTATGTCATATAACTTTCTTGGCGCCTCATCCTTGATTCGCGCAGAGAAAGCTAACAAGAAGCTATGCAGTTGCCCGCAGGAAGAGCAATGTTGGTGTGATATATATGGACAGTGCGGATCACTACCCTCAAGGGAGAGATTATCTCCAGTGCCTGTACAACATGCATAGTCTTTCAGGGCATAACCACTAGTAACTTATCTGCAATCCAGAAATCAATGAACTTCTGATTCTTCTCAAGCAATCACTATCTAGCCTATGGTTATCTCAATGTGGCAAAGATGGAGGTATCTTACTACTAGCACTAAGTGGCTACCAAGGATCACCAAGGATTTATGATTAGCAAGCCCTAACAACACATTTGTATTAGATTGCAAAAAAACCATAATTTCCACCTGGGGTTTCAAGCTGGGGAGCGCAACTGATTCGCGAAAAATATAAATAGGTCGTGCCTTCCGGTGTTAACAGCCACTATTAAAACTAATCAAGATTCTATCCAAATGAGGTGGTCCTTTCAGACTAGACCTATAAAGTCCCTGGTGCCTCGCAGCTGGAACACTTCTGAATATGATTATCGCAGCCGGTCCGATTCGCCAACCAAGTATGTCAAGATGCTGCTTGATATGGAGAAGATTCCTATGGTTGACAATATCTTGGCTGCTGGATTTTCTTGGATCCTCTTGGCAGGGTACCTGGTTTTCCCTGGCACATTCATGTCTCTCCGCAAGTCCGCGTCGTTCAAGGAAACAGCCAACAACAGTCGGGCTGGCAGGTCCGCGTATGAAGTTGTACAGAACATATCACTTCTCGCCATAGCTGCAGTGTGTTGCTTCCTTGGTTTGATGGGTGCTGCTTGGCTGTGTTACCGAAATCGGAGCAATTATGTATGGCTTGCTCGCAAAGTGTTCTTGTAAGTCCCTGGCTACAAGCTACAAAGGTAATAGTAACTAATGAGATGCAATAGACCCGTTCTCATAAACTCAGCAACTGGACTTTTCAATACATTGATTAATGTGTATACAGCGCGAGGCAGATCATGGTCTGTGACAGCCACTGTGACAGCCACTATCACTGGGACATTTGCCTTCATTTCTAGTGCTCTGTTCCTCGTCTACAATAATTGGTTATTTAGTCGCCTTGAGAAAGCTTTTGATGCTGAGATGAATGCAACTTGATGAAAGGGTGGTAGCTAAATTTCGGTTGCAGTTATTAAGACTACGTCTCTCACCAGAGTAGGCTCTAAAACTCTAACATATATCAATGTTCAAAGCTCAATTTATAAAGATCAACTAGTGCACAGCATCAGAGTTCCTACCTGCAAATGTTTTCAAATGTCTATTCCAAAGGATAACTGATTATCATTGGTGTTCTAGAGTGGCTGATTGCTCTTTAGACAGGACTATGTCTAATCCTGCTAACAGGAAGCGCCGCTTTGAGCGTGATAGATGTCGTGAAGCACTTTCTGAGAACCTACGTGAGTGGAGCACCAGCAACTGCAAGTCCGTGTTCCTAACAGAGAATAGAGACAGAGCTCTCCATTTCTGTTGCCCCATCCGAAGTGCGACTACAACCGTTAGAAGGCGACAAGTATAGGTGGCAATGCAATAAAGCTAAGCGTCACCTATTAGCAAAACAGCTGAGCGAGCTGTCAACAAACTCATATATCGAGATAAGAAGGGCAATAAGCCAAAGAGAAATATGGGCCGTTCCAGTTAATGATGCCAATGATCGAATACAGGATCATCTCGGCCCTGACATCTCCAGGATGCACTCTGATCAGAAAGCAGAAGAACTACGTGCGGCTATGCAGAACGCTCAAAAGGAATTGGAAGAGTGCACAAGACATCGGATTAAGCTAGAGGAAGAAAACAGGCAGTTACTTAGAGCCCTTCAAATGCAAACAAGGAGAGTGGATTGGTTACGCCAGGTTCTTCTTGGGAATGAAGGGCATATGCGAGGGGTATTGAACATGATACAGCAGGTATATACAGTCTTTGATAGTGAGGAGACGCTTGCAATGTGCTAATAGTGATGCTTATACTGGGGAATACATTCTGCTGACAAAGACTGTTTCAATAAAGGTTGCCACATTTCCAACAATAGAACCACGACCAGGCCCTGTTATTCCATCGGTTTGAAATTTTGAATGGTCAGGAAGTTAGGCAGTATATACCTAGTCGCAACAGGTAACCAAATGATCACGGACGAGCCAGTCCCGCGAAATGGCCTCCGCCTAACAATGCACACAAGGTTGAAGCTATAGCTAGGGTAAGGAGTGCCAATGTTGTACTGCACAGAGTGGCTGTATCGCTGCTGTCGCCATCTAACGCTGCTTCAGTCGCCGAAGGCTTGTTGAGGTCTGAGCCATCCTGGAACTTTGACATTGCTTTGTATAAGATGAGGCTGTCGGAAGGGTTGTGTCGTAAGAACCGTCAGAGTATAGGCCTGAGTGTCAACTTTGTTTATGTCCAGCTATTTATCAGTAATAAATATGAACTACATTACTTCTTGATAACATTTTGGTTATATCAAGAATAGCGTCCTTGGAGCGCTTGGATATTGTGAGCAACCCAGGAAGAAAAGCTTCATTAAGCTCACAAGTGGATAGGAAAGTGTTGAGTGCCAATCAAATGAGAACAACGTTCTTAGATCGGAAATTAGTCGACCAATTGACTTTCTGCAAGCGAGCTCATTTACTCATCAGTATGAGAAGAATTGTGCGAATGTCGCGGCTTGGAAAAGAGCTGGTATACTTCTATGCCATGAGGTGATGTTTCAAGATGACGCAATTTGAAAATCTCTGATGTGTTGTTTAGAGGCCCCAGCCTATTCTGATCGAATCAAGTGAGATTGGGAGACTTGCTCATGAAGGCCTTGAAACCTGTCGGATGCCATCTTTCTGGGCAGCAATACAGACAGCCCAGAACATTACTATATACTTGTCCAAGCCTCATTGATTGGTTACAAGGCAAACTGGGTGATATTGGGGATGACAGTTAGGCATGGAAGATGAGGGCGCTTATTCCCCTATGCTCTATATACTTATATAACAGGGGACAGCAGTAGGAGCACCAGCAAAACATGAGAAGAGAATCTAGGATCCTTCATCACTTCAAAGTTTTATCTCATATGACAGCAAGCAGTGAACATTACCTATATATGGGACACTCCTTGGATGCGTGCTATAGAACAATGCTCATGGATCTCCCTTCAGAAATATTGCAAATGGTGTTTGCACAGGTCAGTACAGGCTGGATTGTGGACTATACTGTTTAATAATAATGGACCTTTTAGTTGTCTGAGAAAGAGTTGTGGACGCTTTTCAATGTCTCAAATGAGCTACGATATCATGTCGGTATAAGCCTCTTTCGGCGAACGGAAATCGTGTGGCAGACTTTCCCAGAGATCCTGAATGGCAGGGCACTACCAGCAACTCGTATACTGCAGATACTGGGAGAATGGCTGCCCCATATACGAGAAATACAAATATATTGTCACCACTGCTTTGTCCAGCCAAATATTTTCGATATGCTTGGCCGTATGTCTAAGCTGCAACGCTGCAGGTACGAAGATTTACATAGGCAATATCTTCCTACATGTGGATGGGATCTGAAAATACTATAGCATTGAGTGCAATAGGGTTGAGCCGGACACAGAGCAAGATATTCTACAGCTGGCAAAGCAGCCTGAGCTTCGGCAGCTCTATATATACGGCATCCCTTTGCACAACAGGCGTTTTAATTCGCTTTATGAGTCATTGCAACTGCTCGAACTAACTGACCTGTGGACAGGGACTTTGGTAGTCCCTCAGTTACCTGCTCTTCTGAAACTTTCCATTCACTTTGACCCTCTAAGGGAAAGCAATCAGTGTTGCGTCATGCTGGACTTACCACAGTTACCAAGGATATCTATATTGGAGGTCACTTGGCTTGAATGTGATCGCCTTTCACTCTGTGGAAAATCAGAGTCACTGAAGCAGCTTGAAGTGTCATTTTCCGGAGTCCATCTTGACCAGCTTTTCCCAATGTTGGGTACAAGCCTCGAACAAGTACGCTTTATAGAATCGTCTGTGGCTTCTCAGGGCCTTCATATTGAGCTCCCTCATCTCAGGGCTGTTGAGCTCATCAATTCAATTGAATTCATCCCCTTTCTGTTCTTGAATATATTACCCTCATTAGAGGAACTTATCTACAGAACGTCCGGCAACGAACGGTGTTTGGATTTTGGGGGCTTAGAGGACATCCTTGGCTTGTTTCCCTCAAGGAAAGAGAAGTCGGCAATCTATGGATGTGAGCATGAGACAGTGAGACTAACTAAGCATAATGGGTCTCTAGGTTCTTTCCTTGGCATGGCTATACACAAATTCTCCGACTTCTGTTCCTCAGGGTGATCAAGGGGAACTTGATTCAAACTAGTTGCCTAGGCTATCTTCTAACATGGACCATGTGAAACATGATAGCGCCCTCTTAATGGGCAGAGAAGCTGTATTACTGATGGTAAATACAGAGAATATAGCTGCCAACCTTTTAAGCATTGTTTATTGGTCTAAAATAACCTTACCTCTGTACTCCCTACCTACTGCTCTGACCCCTAATGCCGCCACATAAAAGGCGCTCCTCAAAGGTGCGGATCTTTCCATGCTCATGTCATAAGTATGTCCCTGGATATATAAATATCATAGCAACTGCCAAAACCTGCACTGTACTGCCTCTCCCTCCCTCTATATCTCAAGGATGTCTCTATTTGGTTTTTTACATTGGAGTATTCCTCCCATCAGTCTCCAACCTAGTGCGAGTGATCGACAGGCCGAATTCCTATGGTCTGCCATTTTTTCAAAAGAGGACTGGCTCAATAGAGTGACAGAACTAGGTGGCAGGCCTGCTCTAATTGGCTCTTGCCTTAGTGATGTCTGTTCCTCAGGGGAAACTAAACAAATCCACATGCTACTTCTCTCAAACTTTGGCAGAGATGAAGAACCACCCAAAGCACTGCAACAACTCTTCTTTGCTTGTTTAAAGAGTGGATACACACATGAAAGAGTTGGAGATTGTGATGAGATTAAAGTTGGAAACATCACAGTGAATGTCACTGAACCTCTGCAAGGAGTGCCATGGTTAGAATTCCGAGCAAGGCGCATTAAGCAACTTTTCCATCTCCCACAAACTCCTACAATCACAATACTGTTTCTTCCGTGACAGGCAAATTAAAGCTCTACAACCGCAAAACTTTATCAGCCAAGGAAAAGAGACGACTGCTACGAAGCATGACTTTTCTCGAGGGGTAATTCTGAATATACCCTACACAGAAGGGGTCTTGAAGGTCCTTGTTTTCGCAAATCGGGGGTATAAATGAATCAGCTACTGCAAGGGGCTTTTTTTTTTTCTTTTCTTCCTTGATTTTTCGCTTAAGATCAAATCAACCATCAGTATAAGGTGCCAAGATAGATTACTATGTGGTTGATTTACTACTGAAATCAAATCCTTTTGCGAATCAAGAAGGACCTAACTAATGAAACATGTTAAGCCTGGTATGAGCAGCCATTCATGCATCCTACTGTAGCTTCATACGCGCACCATTTCCTCATTTCGCTGATATCCATTCATCAAGCATTCTTGATGGTCTCGGATCTCCTTATCCTGCTGGACCAGAACGCAACAGGGACAGCAGAGAGACTTGACACAATCACCATGTGTTGAGCCTGTAATTTGCAGGCGGTCACGTATTTTGGTCCTTTTTCTTGCCATCAAGATCCAATGTAAGCCACAGAAGCCAAGGCACAAAAACTGACAGCACTGATATTCACTTTAGCTTCTTCACTTTATCGACATCACAAATACTTGGGACTCTAAATTTGCATTGCACTCACAGCACCTGCTGTGTTCTTGTTGGGGGTTGTCGAGCCGGGAAAGCGTTTCCCCAAAAAGGCAGCATGGGAGACAGCAAGCATATATAGCTGCATCTCTGGTCAAATAATGAACAAGACAAGTCTCTCGGGTACATACCTGTACTGAAGGGTGTGCAACAGCCATGGAGTAGGCTATGGGACCATTGAGTTGTTGCTTCTCCGTTGGAATCCATTGACTCCAGCCTCCTGGCTGTAACAGAAGGGCAAAAGGATCCTGAGTATTTGATTCTATGTTGGGAGGCTGCTAGTATAATATTCTTAGATTATATTCAACCCACTGCGCGGACCGGAGGTTAAATAGACAAGAAAGTACGCAGTATTCTCTAGAAGGACGCATACATTCTGGAACTGCAGTGCTGAGAGATGGTTGTCTAAAATTGAGCTTGCCTTGTTGTTAGGCAATAGACTAGAGCTAAACGCTGTCTTTTCTCCTTTTCCCAGTGAATAAGGTGTGTGGCATAGACATAATGCAATACTATATCTTCTGTTAGCACCAAGCTGACAGTGGAGAATCATAGAATGACGTATATTACCCAAAGTCAATAAGTAGAAGATAAGCTGTAATATCCATAGGTATAACACCTTTCATTTAATCATATAAATAGATCTCTAGCTATGAGAATAAATGGGGTAATGTGCATGTATGCTTCATATAGAATATCATGCCTGTGATTCCAATGACAGTGCTCACACCTCATCCTAGGCACAGAAGACATGATCGCTGGTCAAAGAAAGAAACTGTCATAGCCCTATATTTTTCATCAAGATACATCAATCCTCTGGCGGTGTCCCATCTGCTATCCCATCGCGGATATAAACGTTCATCATCTGCTGTTAGGTACAAAGTTGAACACATCGTCAGTGGTTGTCCTTCTCTCCGACTACCAGATGGGCAATGGGACTTGAATGCAGTAGATGAATGGATGGACACTTTATTAGAAAGTCATGAAGCAGTCACTGATCTGGTCGTGTTCACAAAAGAAGACGCAGAAATTGTAGCAGAGGCAAGTTATTCTTGGGAAATTATCCTCTGCCTGAAGTATACTCAGTACTCACAACAATCTTCTAGCATCAATCAGTCGAGGAGATATTGGAATCTTTTCATGCATTGGAAGCACGGTGGCAGAATGCAGATGGTCCTTCTGTGGTTCTGACCTTGAATTAGAGATCTTCCTAACCATTTGTCTCGTAACTGATCTCAAGAGTTCATCTCAGCGGTTCCCAACATAGTGGACATTTCGCGAGCTTGGTGTTTGGTGGATCACTGTGTTGTCTGTCTATAGCCCTATGTGCGTCTATACATTCTCGACACAGAAAGTGGGAGCATGCTGTCTGCAACAGATGTTTTTGGGGAGTAGTAGACCCGCAGCTATGGCAGAAGTTTGTACCTAACTGCACCATTCTTGAACGGATCCCATCTTCAATCTCAAGTCGACTTTTGAGAAATGAAATTTCTTTTTTGAGGTGCTGTAGGTGCTTTGTTTCTGTGGTACGCCAGTGAAACTGCATGGCATTAGCTTGACAAGTTGCAACAAGCTTACAAGCTTTGGCCTAGACATAGAAATAGTTTTGATGCTATCCTGAGATGGAGCTTCTGTGCTTATTATATACAGAGTCTTTCGATTTCAGTTTCTGAAGTATACTCTAAGATATAATTCCTGAACCCTAATTGCCAAGCCACGCCAAGCCGTATAGGGACTATGCACGATTAGTGCGTTTGTCGTATTTTTGGCCCGTAAAGTCATAACGGATCACCTGATTGTATCTTATGCGTAATTCGGTATCAGTTGATACGTTTTCCAGAATGTTCTGTGGTGCAAACAATGTAAACTGTCCAGGGGCACTTTGACAGCCTGGCAACTTCGGTGCCTATTCCAGTTACCCAGCACCCAAGTCAGCTTTGGCTACACTGCAGGAAGTACAGTATTTAATGCTGATCATCAAGCTGTGAGTTCTCAACTATTACATACACCACGCCCGATAGCCCTATCCGAGTTCTGCCTCCCGCGGTAGCCTATCGATATAAACATGTATTGGCTACCCACGTGGAGCGATTCCATGGTACTAACGATACCATGGTCTCTCAGCAGCATTTCCTTCCGTTGAGCTATGGCGAGTCCCTTCAACAGCCGAGACGCATCCCAATCTCAACCTTCGGCTATTGGGACGCAACTCCGCAGTATGCCCCTACCCCTGGTGACTTTGGCCGCTCCCCCGCATCGACCACATTTAGTCCTCCTTCCCCCGGGCGTCAGCCACACTCCGAAAGCTCGAGCTAGTTCAACTCTCCGATTTGGAGGAAGGAAGATCCTATGAACAGTGCGAAAGCCTGGAAAAAGCCTGAGATTGGGAGCGAGAGCAAGAGACGTTTTGCAAGCTGTCTGGTTTTCACGACCTCACGTGATTAAGTCAAATGAATGAATTTACTATATAATTGCTGATCCATGATTGGTGCTGCTGGCGTGGAATAAGTCAACGCATATTCATAATATTGCTTAATGCAGATCTTGGCATGCGGATATCTAAATGCATAAACTGGAATAGTACAGGTGCAAGCCAATGATATGTGCTGTGCCTAACAGCCTCACTTTCTGATACCCCTCTTCTCACGTGAAATGTACTTGAGATCTGATGCTACGAATACAATCTATCACGGAGTGATATCCAAACCACTGCCGTTAACCATCATCCTCGAAGTCCACTATGTCAGATCCAGAGCAGTATACTGTTGGTTGGATATGTGCCTTGGAGACGGAATACGTCGCTGCCCGAGCCTTTCTTGATAAAAAGCATGACCGACCGGAAACACTTTCGCCAAATGATAATAATCACTACACCCTGGGAGAAATCGGGGGCCATCAGGTGGTTATCGCGGTTCTACCAGATGGAGAATATGGAACACCATCCGCAGCTGGGGTGGCTAGGGATATGTTGCACAGCTTTCCAAACATCCGATTTGGGCTAATGGTTGGGATCGGTGGGGGTGTTCCAACAAAACGGGACATACGTCTTGGCGACGTTGTCGTGAGCTCATCTCGGAATAGACGTGGTGGTTTGCTTCAATATGACTTTGGCAAGGAGTTACAAGGGCAAGAATTCCATCAAACAGGGTTCTTAAACCAGCCGCCGCCGATCCTGCGTGCGGCGGTGTCTGGGCTCCAAGCGCAGTATGAGGAGGAGGGCCATTGGTTGAAGGAGAGTATACAAACTGTGCTTGAAAGCAACAAGAGACTGAAGCGAAAATATACACGACCTCCTCCCGAAACCGACAGGCTTTATGAAAGCCAGTTTACTCATGTGCCAGACAGTGAGGCAAGCTGTGCTGAGCTCTGTGATGACTCCAAGATGATTCTTCGACCGGAGCGAACTGATGATGAGGATGATCCTGCTATCCATTATGGCTTGATAGCATCTGGAAATAAAGTGATTAAAGACGCAATATTCCGCGACAAGCTGGCGGCAGAAGAAGATGTTTTATGCTTTGAAATGGAAGCAGCTGGACTGATGAACCAGTTCCCCTGTTTAGTCATTCGTGGTGTTTGTGACTATGCGGACTCGCACAAAAGCGAGGAATGGCAAGGCTATGCTGCAATGGTGGCAGCAGCATATGCAAGAGATCTTCTATATCAAATTGTGCCTCAGAGGGTAAAGGCCGAGCGAAAGGCGTGTGAGGTTCTGGACGGTTAGTTCTAGCTTCTCTCAATCACCTTATCATGTCTAATACTTGTCACCTGACAGGGATCCGAAACCAACTGCACAATGTATCCAGGAATGTTGATAATATTCATTCAATCACTAGCGGATCGGCTAGGGAAATCAATGCTATGGCACAGAGTATTGACCTGAAGGAGTTACCAGTCGCTGACGGAGCTGAATTTGAGACGTATATGGACCAACATGAAGAAGAATGTCTCCCGGGAACCAGAAAGGAGCTTCTTCTTAATATTGAAGAATGGGCTGTCTCATCCGAAGGAAAATGTATTTTCTGGCTCAACGGTTTGGCCGGGACAGGCAAGTCCACAATATCACGAACTGTGGCCAAATCCTTTAAAGAGCGAGGGCTATTGGCGGCGAGCTTCTTCTTCAAGAGAGGTGACGGAGATCGTGGCAAAGCAGCTCGATTCTTCACAACTATTGCAAAGCAGCTATTTACCAAAATTCCAGAAATACGCCCTGCTATCTTACAGGTAATCAGGGATAATCCAGAAATTTCCGCCAAACCACTCAAGGAGCAGTTTAACGAGCTCATTTACCGACCACTCCACAGCTTGAATCAACCAAAAAATCAGAGCTCACCTCTAGTGATTGTGATTGATGCGCTAGATGAATGTGAAAATGACAACGATATCAGAGTCATCCTCGAAGTATTACCACGTGTTCAGGAGTCAAACTATGCACCCTTGCGATTTTTCGTTACCAGTCGACCTGAACTACCCATCCACTTAGGCTTTCAGACGGTTAAAGATAGCCACCAGGATTTGATTCTTCATGAGATTCCTGAGCCAATAATAGAACGCGACATATCCTTGTTCCTCGAACACAAGCTGGCCAAAATTAGGAAGGAGCGCGCTCTTTCTATGGGCTGGCCTGGAAAGACTGACATCCAAGCCCTGCTTACCATGTCGGTGCCACTATTTATTTTTGCTGCCACCATCTGCCGTGTGTTTGAGGATCATAATTTGGACCCAGAGCAGTGTCTCACTGAGATCCTCAAATATCAAAGCCAAGAGTCTAAGCTGGATGGAACGTACCTTCCAGTACTGGACCGCCTTGTTTCCAACTATAATGGGAAAAGACGAGAGCAAGTGATTCAGGGTGTGCGACAAGTTGTTGGAATGATTATCCTTCTTGAGAGCCCACTCTCCGTCACGGCCCTCTGGAAGCTCACGGGGATTGCTAAATCTTCAATTAATGCCAGGCTAAATTCGCTGCACTCGGTCTTGCACGTGCCAAATAACGAGATGCTGCCAGTGAGGCTCTTTCATCAATCATTTCGTGACTTTCTTCTTGACTCCAACACTCGTGAGAAGACTCCATTCTGGGTAGATGAGAAGCAAATAGACCAAAAACTAACAACCCACTGTCTTTCCGTCATGAATGGTCAGCTGAAGAAAAACATGTGCAATCTCCAAAACTATGGAAGAGAGCGAAGAAATATTGACACCCAGTCTATCAATCACTATTTGCCACCAGAGCTTCAGTATTCGTGTCGTTATTGGACCCACCATCTGGCACGAAGCAAAGATCCCATGAGCCAGATTGATAATATCTTGGGATTCCTCGATAATCATTTCCTTCATTGGGTGGAGGTGATGAGCATGCTAGGCATTGTGTCAGAAGTTCTGGGATGCATTGGTACTTTACAGTTAGTAGTGCAGGTAAGTTGGTATCTGGTCTTCCGACGATATCTAAACTAAGAGTTATAGGACAATGCAAGCGATCTTGGGATATCTGAATTTCTGCATGATGCGCAGCGGTTTATCCTGAAGATCAGTCAGATAGCAGATATTGCCCCGCTGCAGATCTATTGTTCTGGGCTGATCTTCGCGCCAAAGTTGGCAATAATTAGGAGGAGGTTTGAAGGAGAGCTGCCTAATTGGATACAACAATGCCCAAGGGTGGAAGAAAGCTGGAGTCCTGATAGGCAAACATTGGAGGGTCATTCAAACTCAGTTGAGTCAGTGGCGTTCTCGGCAGATGGCCAACTGCTGGCGTCCGGCTCCTGGGACAACACCATCAAGCTCTGGGATCCCAGCACGGGCGTCCTTAAGCATACCCTAGAGGGCCATTCAGACCCGGTTTACTCAGTGGCTTTCGCAGCAGATGGCCGACTGCTGGCGTCTGGCTCCAATGACAACACCATCAAGCTCTGGGATCCCAGCACGGGCGTCCTCAAGCATACCCTAGAGGGCCATTCAAACTTAGTTCACTCAGTGGCTTTCGCAGCAGATGGCCGACTGCTGGCGTCCGGCTCCAGTGACAACACCATCAAGCTCTGGGATCCCAGCACGGGCGTCCTGAAGCATACCCTAGAGGGCCATTCAGACCGGGTTTACTCAGTGGCTTTCGCAGCAGATGGCCCACTGC